>JADRCD010234364.1:0-29472 GCA_019843815.1 Montemys delectorum
CCCCCCCCCCCCTGTGCCACCGTCTATGCTTACTCAATTTCTCTGGAAGAAAGTAGAAATTATGGTCAGTGCTAATTGCTATGCACTATTGAATGAGAAGCCTTGGCATTGGGATATAGGCCCTAGGGAAAACAAGGAAAAGTTTTCCAAATAGGCTTGGCTTCTCCGTTGCTAAAGTGGACAACAATGCTAGGTATTTTCTGTTCCTGTCCACTTTTCTCTTAGCTTCCAAACGCTGCAGCCTGAGCCAGTACATCCTATCAGAGGCGCCTTGCCTTGTGGACCAAAATCCTAGGGAATGCTAGGGATGGGGGGCTGGGGGAGCCGGACTGACCTTCAGGCTTGGCCAGGGAGGGCCACAATAGTCAGGAGAGGGGTGGGGACACAGCAAGCTTGTGGCTCATCCCTTCCTGAACTCCAACTGCAGGCAGCTAAAGAACTAAACAAGGCCCTCTGCTGGGGTCCTTGTGACCTGCAGTCGCCTGTACTTGGTGGCTGGGGGAAGACAATCAGTCTGTGAGACTCCCTAAAGATGTAACTTCTTAGAGCATCCGTTTCTTTCTCCCATTTTCTGGGAATGGGCTGTTTTGATACGTCCAGTAGCCACCGAATGCAGGAGCAGAGGCTGGCGGACCGAAGGAGCCCCTGGTAGCTCCTATCTCTGGCATCTTCCGGAGCTCCAGAGTGCAGTGTTTGTCCTTAGAAATCCCGGAACCAAGCCGAATACAGCTCCAGTACCCGGGATACTCTCTTTATGGAAATTGCTCCTCCTCACCCGCCTTAGCATTCGGACACCTAAGCATTAGATACCCACACTAGAAGTAGGGTGTTTGGATACTCCCTTCTCTGCGCCTCATTACTAGTACCACCCAGTTTCCGCCATGGTGCCCTGGGCCCCACAGTGCCTCCTAGTGGCCGGGTAGCACCTTCCTCGCTCAGCCTCCCACCCAACCAGGACTCCCCGATTCTGCAGTTTCTCAGGGTAGCTAGACCCCGCCGGCCTTGACCATCAGCAAGCCCTTAGTGCCCCAGGCAGGTCCACTCGTGCCTCCCAGGGACCCACCCGCAGCCAGTAGCGGCGCAGCCTAGGACTCAAGGCGGCGATCAGGCCCCTGCCCGGGTTTGGGGCGCTAGGGGTGAAGGCAGACGAGGCCGGCGGGCCAGGGGGAGCCGATGAAGGCAGCGGCAGAGTCCGAGAGAGGCTAGGCGGCGGCGGCGACAGGCGGCGCGAGGAGTCCCTGTGATTGGCACAGCCCGAGCCGGAGGAGGCGGCGAAGGGAGGGCGGAGGAGGAGGAGGAGGAGAAGGAGGAGGAGGAGGAAGGGAGCGAGCGCGGCGGCGGCGAGGAGCGGAGCCTTCAACCTCTCTAGCCGCGGCAGGACGGGGGCGGCCGCCGCGGGCCCGGGGCGGGGACAGTACGCAGCCTCGCGGCACGCACCCCCGCCCGGCAACGGCCACGACACCCGGGGCGAGCGGGAAAGCGGCGGCGGCGGCGGCGGGGGAAGGATGCAGGGGAAGAAACCGGGCGGCTCGTCGGGCGGCGGCCGGAGCGGCGAGCTGCAGGGGGACGAGGCGCAGAGGAACAAGAAGAAGAAAAAGAAGGTGTCCTGCTTCTCCAACATCAAGATCTTCCTGGTGTCCGAGTGCGCCTTGATGCTGGCGCAGGGCACAGTGGGCGCCTACCTGGTGAGTCCGGGTGCCAACTCTGCCGCGGACCCCCTTCCCTGCCGGCGCTTCTCGGGCTTGTCGCCTGGCACCGGGAAGGGGCCTCGCAGGCTCCGGGGGCAGGCGGGCATGACCTCGGCCCGGCACGGAGGTTGGCGACTGGTGCAGAGGCAGCCGCCGGGGGAGCTGCCGGCCCGAGCCCGGAGCGGGCGGGACCGTGGATGCCGGCAGCTCGCGCTCCGGGCAGGGTCCTGGGGAAGGGGTGCCCGAGAGGAGACGGCGCGGGCAGGTGGGCATGAAACAGTTTCTTCTCCCCTCTTGAAAACGGAGCCATATGGCGAGTTCAGGGAGCCTCCTCAGAGACTGGAAGGCATCGTGGTTCAGGTGACCTGCACATGGGAGGAAAAGCCAGTTAGCATCCTGCGTCCTCTACTCTCCGTTTCATCCGCCCGGAGAACGAATCATTATGCATCATTTTTCCCCCCCTGGCTCTTTCTCCATCCGCCAATTGCTGGGGGAATTTAACAGCTTAGAGTAAAAGGCGCCCGAGTGTGGCCCTGAGCTCAGCAGTAGCTGCAGGGGGACTAGTCCCACCCAGATCCCAATAGCCATCTTTCCGTGGAGGGATAAAGTTATAGTACCTGGAGAGCAGCTGCGAGTTTCTGTAGTTCTACCTTAATTCCCCATCGTGGTCGCTTGCCCACACGGGGAGTTGATCATTCTGTACAATATGTATTTGTTTTATTTGTCTCAAGAAAGGGATTACTGATGCTCAAAGGCCCATGGACACCTACTATACCCAAGGACTCCACTTGTAAGGACTCAGCACTGTCAAGTACCTACTTTGTCGCTTTCTCCTGTCGTGCTCAGGTAGTCCCCACTTGAGTTTCAGACAGTGCACTTCCAGACCTATCCTGTCTACCGAGGAAAAGATGTCTCCGAGTGGATAGTGTTAAATCATTACTTGGCTATTGACCTGAAACTGGAATCAAATGTCATAGATTTTAAGTGTTAGTGAGCACATTTGATGGAGATCGAATTGGACAAGATTTCAAAAGCGGTTGGATAACCACATCCAGAGATAGAGCTATGTGTATCCTGATGCTATCATGAATCCCTCATTCCTGGCCCAGGGTTAAAGTTAATGAGGGCCAGACGCTGAGTATCCAGTACCCTCAACAATTTCCCAAGGGTCCTACAGGCTAAGGTGAAGTGAAATAGCACTTGGTTAGAGATAGTTATATGGTGACTTGGAGGTGGGGGTTGGGCTCTACAGAGTCAATTCTGTTCCTGGAGTGACTGAACTCTAGAGTATTTGAGAAAACATATATATATTTGTCACCCCTTTCCAGATACACAGTTTTTAAATCTCCATTTCGCTCTTGTGTATAATGTCGTCACTGAACCCTGGGGCCAAAAGAGCATTTGAGTATTCCGTTTTCTCAAATATATTCATTTTTTTTCTATCATTGTCATACATACTAAGCTGTAGACTTTGGAATTTGCTTGATGAAGATGATGATGTTTGGAGAAGCAGCTTTTTAAAAGAAGAGATTTGACAGTTAAAATACTTAGAAGGTATATGTGTCACTAGAGGCAAATGCACATTAATACTGATAAGTGTGACCCTGTACCGTAGCATATGCAAACTAAATTTTGTCTAACCAGGTCTTCGTGTAAAAAGAGGCAATTACTCTATGGACAGCTGGCTCCTGTTTAACACTTTCTTTGCCTCCAACCAGTTTCAGTTAAGGGTATGGTATTCACTTGTGGCAAAAACAACAGGGCTATACTTTTTCATCCCAGGAATGGTGACCATCTGAGATTAGGAGTTTTCACTTCTAGTGGCTTAGGATTTTAGGGGGAATTGAAGAAAAGCCTCAAGTAGATGAGTCGCCTTTGTTCTTTTAGAAAGTTAAAAGGCAAGTGCTTCTACCGAGGCTGTCCCTGGGAGATGACAAGCATCTCAGGACAAGGGAAGGACAGGAGGCTGGTGGCATCTGGGCACTTCTGTCTGTCCCTGATGGAAAGTCTGATGCATGGGGGCGGATGCTGGGTAACAGGAGCCAACAGGTGCCCTGCAAATAGCTGACGGAGGCCCGAGAGAGGCTTAGGACATTGAATTAATTTGATGACTAGCAGTACACACACAAGGTTCCCAGGGACTCTGCTCTGCCGGGTGCCATGGAGGTCCCTTTACTATAGGAACCTCACAGGAAGAGTGGTGGCTTAGGAGCAATGGCCAGTCAGCTTGCCACAGGTTTTGATCTTCTGGGTCTTTTGAGAGGCTTCCCATCATCCTCTGTCCTTTGGCAGGCAGGAAAAAGTTTTACTTTTCTTAAAGTCACAGGAGCCTTTTCTGTGGATATTTGGGGAATCA
Organism: Montemys delectorum; assembly: GCA_019843815.1. Classification (NCBI taxonomy): domain Eukaryota; kingdom Metazoa; phylum Chordata; class Mammalia; order Rodentia; family Muridae; genus Montemys; species Montemys delectorum. Next base: position 4,045 of record JADRCD010234364.1, read on the forward strand.
AATTATTATTGAGAGGAAGGCAGATTCCTTCCTTTTAAAATTCCATTATGTCGATCCCAGGAAACCTGAGACCCGGTGTCTGTAGATGAACACAGGTGGTCCGTGGGTGAATACCGACCTTTTCAGTGGGAATCAGCATGCGCTTCTGGGAAAGTATTTTCAGGTATCTGATGAAGGGCTGGCTATGGGTCACTGCCAGCACGGATTCCTTTCTCAGCCAAGAGGATGACTGCAAATTTGACGCCAGAATCATTATTTCTTATTTGGTTTCACAAGTCCATGTAGCTACCGTGTGTGTGTGTGTGTGTGTGTGTGTGTGTGTGTGTGTGTGTGTGTCTTTGATTTCCTTGGGTGCCTTTTCGTTTTTAAGTATTGGTGTCATTTCATCTTTCTCGTTCATTCTGCAAAGACAGGTTTTTCATTGTCCTTAGTGTGTCCTCGGCGACATTGGTGTATGTTTCCCAACTACAGAAGTGAGGCAGGAAGTGGCTTGTGACTGGAGAAGCTGCCCTGAAAAGGGGGAACTCCTCTGTGTGTGTGTGTGTGTGTGTGTGTGTGTGTGCGCGCGCGCGCGCGCGCGCGCGCGGGCACGCGCGCGGGCACCCTGCATGGGGATGGGGGTTAAAGAAGGGTAAGAGAAGGGGAGGCATGGAGGGAAGAAGGAAAGAGGGAGATGGGAAGGGGAAAAGGGATGGAGAGGGAACACAAAGGGCAAAGGGGACGGAGGAGACAGAGGAAAGGAGAGAGAAAGTGAGAGAGAGGGGGGGGGATTTTTTTTTTTTTTTAACCTGCCTGGGAAGGAAGTTCAAAAGAGCTGTATATAACAAGGCACACTAGTCTGAGACTCTGCCACTTTTCGCTTGGATTCCAAGGCCTTCCAGGAAGTAAAGAAGTGGGCTCTGACATCTCGATCTTGGTGGGACAGTATGGATAAGGTAATCTAGGTGCCACCCTGTGTAGCCAGGGACTCTGAAATCAGCACTTAGAACAATGTTGTGTTACAGCATCTTAAACAGCTTGGTGGTGGTGCCGATGATGATGATGATGATGATGATGATGATGATGGTGGTGATGATGATGATGATGATGATGATGATGATGGTGGTGGTGGTGATGATGATGATGATGATGATGATGATGATGATGGTGGTGGTGGTGGTGGTGGTGGTGATGATGATGATGATGATGGTGGTGGTGATGGTTTTGCCTGAGAAGAGGTCCACTGAATTTAGTGGTCATTGTGCTTTCCATTGTCCCACCCAGACAAGACCATGTGTGCTTCTGGTACCTGGGTGTTTGCTTTCAGGGGCTCCGGCTTGTATTTGCAGGGTTTGTGTAGACTTTATCTGTGCATCGTGGAGGCTTACTGAGATGTGGCAAGCCAGCTATTCCTGAAAGGTAACCCAGCAGCGACTGGTTTGTGTGCGTTATCGAATTACTGAGGACTTGAGGAGATAAGGATGTGGACAGGAAATTAAAACTGCTGACACCTTAGGCAATTACGAATGGCGCTCATGACAGATGCTTTTGAATTTCTTCAGAATGCAAATGGAGGGAAGCCCAGTTGTGGTCTCTGGAGCATGGTCTTCAGGTGATTCCCATGAGGCGGGGAGGTGGGCATCTCCCTCCATTGCTTTGTAGATGTGTGTCTGAGGCTGTGTTTATAGGGTAATGAGGCTCTGTCTCTCTGCTCTATAGTCACTTATTTTTAGGCCCGAGAACTTTCAGAAGGTTCACAATTAGTGGGTGAGGTGCAGCTGCCATGGTTTACTTTCTTTTTCCTCTAAGGAAGCATCATTTTGAAGACAGATTCTTGCATAGCTAGTCTAGAAGCTGACGGCTGAAAAACATTTTAAAAGCCCTTGTCAAATTAGTATGATGACTAAGGTAACTGTCTTTTACTTAATCAAATTATTTTATACACTTATGGTTAGTCATAATGACAAATTCCCCTGCTATTTGCATAATTAGTCTATAGCCCCAGGTAGTAAAAAAGAAAAACCACTCTAACTTTTTTTTTCCTTATAGCTTGATTTAAAATATCTAACTAATACTCCTTAAGGAGAAATATGTATTTCTGAAAGTTCTCTTCAACCAGGTTTGTGGACACACCTTTGTTGTTTTTTTGGGGGTGGGGGTGGGGGTGTGGTGTACTATGGAGAGGTGCTTGTGTTTTAACAATAGAATAGTCTAAGTGGATTACTTGTATACTGAGCAAGAGTTCTTTCCTGAGTTCTGTTAACTCTGCTCTCCACCCCCCACCCCCCACCCCGCTCCCTGTTAAACTTCAGTACCTTAGAAAAAGGGTCCGGAGGCCTGGCTGTGTGGGACTGCCTGTTTAGGTCTGGTTTAGCTCCTCCTACCTGCTGCTGGAGGGGCATCTTCCTAGGGCAGGTTTCATGAGGTTTCCTCCCCCAGGGTTGGTCTGTGAACTGAGCAGACAGAGTTCCAGCTGGAAGCTCTCCAGATTTATATCTCATGGAAGACTGGGAGGCTCTGCTCTGATCAGGGTCTTGTTCACTCGGCAGTGTGGCCGGCGGGGGGGGGGGGGGACTGTGTGAGTGTAATGCCGCAAAAGCATGAAGATGGAGGCTCTTTTGATGCAGGGAAAGAGCCTTACTGGCCACATATCTCTAGTGTGACTCCCAGCCTCATCGGAATACATTGGAATACATTGGAAGTAGACAGGTTTCGCAGGTGGTATCGTTAATAAGCACACTCCTATGAAGAAGAGTCATGGTCTTAACCTTTCCTTTGCTCCTGCTTTGCATAGGTACTCATGGTCTGTGCACTGCTGCATGCATGCTTGCTTGACATTATTTGCATTCATATCCGATCTGGCCAATTCTAAATGCCACATACTTCCTTTTTTTTTTTTTTTTTGAAAGAAATACAGCAATGGTGATTTTGTAGATTTCTTTTTTTTTTTTCTATTGTGCTGAGGACTGAACTCAGGACCTTGCACATACTAGGCAAATAGTGCTCTATCACCAAGCTATATTCCTTAATGATAATTTGGAGTGTATGTCTTCAAATGGACTCCAGGCTCTCTTGAGACTACTTGGCGGTACCTTTATTGCCTCTCAGAAATGTTGTTGGGAGTCTGTGCCTCAGAGGGCTAGCCTTGCTTCCTGCCCCTGTTCATTTTGTCTCTACTTTCTACTTCTTTATCTACAGAAGAGTAATTATTGGACCCGACTCATAGGATAAGTGAATTTGATGTGTTTCAGAGACACATGGATTTAAGGCAGCCTGCGTGTTCATGTGTTAGGATGGGTGAGATTGCTTGTCAGTGATTAAAACCCCCAGGTTAAGTGGTTGAAAGTCCGAGGTAGAGAATGACGTGTGCTTGACAGTGGGGGTTCGTTGGATGATTGTCATTGGAACACCTGAGATTCATTCCTGTGTCTGTTCCTTTCTATGTCTCTGACCCTTAGGCCCATAATTTTACCTCTTTCTTCCTTGCTTTTTTGTCCTTTAAAGTGAGGATGGCTGTGATCCCCGTGGTAACCGAGGATTCACTGCTGCAGGTCTGTAAAGCACTTTGGACTCCATCTGGGGCATCGTAAGTACCCAATGGAGTCTAGCCATTATTATTGACATGGCTGTCCATACTTCCTGAGCAGATAACGGTATTGTAGTGCCAACTACTGAATAATAAAATTACTTCAGTCAGGTTCTGGCTTTAGGCTAGTGAGATGCAGACATAGGAAGCTTATACTTCCATATAAACACTTGTGTCTATGAGGAAAAAAAAAAAGATGGTTTTGAAAGTGTGAAGTAAATTAAATCCTGGTTGCTAATTCTTCTTTTTGGCCATTTGTAACAATTCATTTTAAATGAAAGATTCTAAAAATGAGCCGTGTGTGTGTCTATGTGTGTGTGTCTGTGTGTGTGTGTATGTGTCTGTGTCTGTGTGTGTGTGTGTGTCTGTGTGTCTCTGTGTGTGTATGTGTGTGTATGTGTATGTGTCTGTGTGTGTGTGTGTGTGTCTGTGTGTGTGTGTGTCTGTGTGTGTGTGTGTCTGTGTGTCTGTGTGTGTGTCTGTGTATCTGTGTGTCTGTGTCTGTGTGTGTGTGTGTCTGTGTGTCTGTGTGTCTGTGTCTGTGTGTGTGTGTGTGTGTCTGTGTGTCTGTGTGTCTGTGTCTGTGTGTGTGTGTGTGTCTGTGTGTCTGTGTGTCTGTGTCTGTGTGTGTATATGTGTCTGTAGTGTCCATAAGAAAGCCACAGCAGTAGTCATTTATGTATGTCTTTTGAGGGGTCATGGTACTACAGGTTGGAAGAGCTGATGGTTGGGAGAGACAAGGGCGCTGCTGGTCTCACACTGGGCAGTACTTTCTTGTTACTCCAGTACAAGTGCCAATAGGTTCCTTTGAGGCACCCTAGACTTTGGGATCTTTTGTACAGTCTAGTTTTCTATTTCCAAACTTTGGTGATCTTAGCTCCTGAAGTTTGCTCTACTTCTCTGGTTCTAAGCTGAGTGGCCACTTCAAAGGATCTTGAGATGCCAGGAGAGAGATGACTAAGGAACATCTGTCTGGGACATACGCTGCCTTTTAGGGAGCCTTGTAGCAGACAAGCCTGGAAACCCGGAAGCTCAGCTGGGTTGCCCACAAGGACTGCCCCACTACTTCACCTGTATGCTTCCTCCTACGGTAACCAGACTCTCCGAGCACATTTGTACACATGTCTCCCGTCAGAGCCTTTGCTTTCTCGGAAGCAGAACTAAGAGCTGTTGATATGGTCTTGTTTCCCACTCAGTGTCCCCATCCTCTCTGCGCCTGGCTGTTGGGATTTGTCCAGAAGCATAGCTTTTGGGAATGCACTGCCCTTCCACGTGTAGCCTTTACAGTGGCCTACTTCCCCTAGTCTTGTTGAGCCTGCCCTTGGGAAAGAAAAAGAAGGAAATGGTCTTATGTTGGTGAATTGAGTTATCATTGCATATACCAGGGAAGGTTTTCAATCTCCATTCAGATGATCTGGGGTTTCCCAATGGATCAAGGTACCCAGAGGACCACAGAGCCCCCAAAGCCTTCTAACTCTGTGGCGACACTGTTAGAATCACTGGATCCTCTGGGGCAGTGACCTGCAGCAAGCCCGCCTGGGGGGCTTCTTCCGAGCTTTCCAGTGACAATATAGACAGGAGAAATATTCCCTCGTTTAGGAGTCTCAGTATGCAGTAACTCCTAAGGTCATTTGGTTCTTCTTTATGGCTTTATGTCTAGTTCCCCTGTAAATGGACACCTTTCCTGACCGAGGACTTAGTCGATCACTTTCTTTAATCACAGTGATGCTAACCCATGATGACTGATTCTCCAGTCAAGGGACATTTCTCCCTGGACTTTGGAATAGTGACTTCTCTGTTTAAGGTATAATAGTCGATGGTTAGAATTTTCCTGGGTTTAAATAAAACTCACATATTGTAAATATTTTAAAGCAAAAGGCAATGGGGTCTGTCACCTGCCCTACATTTGATGAGGGAAGGTAATGTGCAGGCCCACCCTTCTCTTTGCTTCCTGTTTCCTCCATAAATAGCTATTCATTACTCCTTGGCACTCTGTTCCCCAGGCATGTGACAAGCAAGGCACCATTTGATTCACCTGGTAACGAATCGAAGAAAACACTGACTGTATTGATTTTTACTTAAATTGTAACCATGAACTCTTTGAAAACCCTGGGAGCAGCTATGGCTGTAAACACACATGAATAAGCAGTGACGAGTCGACCCCATGATTATGGCAGAAGGGCCAAGTAGCAGCAGCTCGTCGCTTCACCATTCCAAGAGCCCAGCCTAAACTCTGGAGGAGTGTGGGGCTTGTCTTCCCATGGCATGTCTATTCATCCACCTCTCCCTCCACAGTCCCTATGAGCACTTTACAGTGTCGGGGCTGATTGTAGTTTACCTGGCAAATAGCCCTTCAGGACAGTGTGTGTCTCTAGATGATGAACTTGGCTGTCCAGGTGGCCCTTGGGAGTCTTGCTTGATAGCTTTTGTATTAATTACCTTTTTTGTTACTGAGACAGATTATAATGTGTGAGAGAACAACTTGCAAGAGAGAAGACTTATTTTGCTCCTTTTTCCAGGGAGTTCACTTCATGGTCCCTCAATACAATGCATTTGGGTGGAATATCAGGGAAGTGGGCGTGTGTGGAAAGGAAAGGCCAGGGAGGGACTGAAGATCAGGTATAATCCTCAAAGACACCTCAGTGACCCACCTTATCTGACCAGGCTCTACTTCCTAAAATTTCTGCTCCCTCCTAGAATAGTGCCTACACCTTCAACCCCGTGAGCCTCAGGTAGCAGTTCTCAACCAGTGGCTTGCACACCTTTGGGGGAGGGGAGGGTCAAATGACCCTTTAACAGCAGTCACCTGAGACTGCTGCATATCATATTTATGATTCAGAACAATGGCAAAATTAAAGTTATGAAGTAGCATTGAAAATAATTTTACGGGTGGAGGTCACCACAATATGAGGAACTATATTAAAAGGTCACAGTGTTAGGAAGGTTGAGAAGCACTCGTCTAAGGAGACATTTCATTTCTAAACCTAACACACCTAAAAGCCTATGTAGACAGACAACCCTCTCCACAGACAACCAAGCTTTTGGTTTTTCGGAGTTAGGAGAAATGAGTAGGGTCCCAATAGACATTCAGCAGGCAGTTCTGGGGATACAGCCCAAAATGGAAATATGGCGGGCAACCCCTTACATCACTGTCCACATGTCCAAGAAATCCTCCAAAGGGAGAAATGACTTTTACCTCTGCCCCTGTACCTGCAGGCTTGGTGGAGGAAGAACAGCGTCACGTGGTATTTTTCAATTAAAGACTGTTGTAAATTATTCATAGGGGATGGCTATTGTCTTTTCCCTCCTTTGGAAGAGGCTTATGTAAAACAGGCAATGCTCTTTCTCTAATTGTTGGATCTGCTCTCCCATCTTCTGCTGATGAGAATGAAAAATTACCACCTTGGATAAAAGCAAGTTGGAAAACTGCCCCGGGCTGATTACATAAGCCTTGAAATACTGTACCTGAAGTTGTGTGTTTACTCTGCTAAGAATTCCCTTAATGAAGACGAAAATTTCTACACAGCTGGACCCATATGTTTTTTCTTATGTAAGAGTCAATTATTGTGATCCAATCTGTAAAATCAGGAACGATGCTGGCTGTTTAGTTACGCACTCTGCCTGCTGGGTTACTGTTGTTTGAAGTAGATTCCCAGGGCCACCTATACAATCCCCCATGGTTCAGGCTGGCCCTGGTTTCAGCATTAGGCCTCCCTGCTCTTCAAGGATGTACAAGGTTTACCTTGGGCCTTGGTTACTTTGGCTCTCCTCCTTAAAAGCCACCTTTAGAGACTGTCTTCAAAGTGCAGTGGTCATCTGCAGGTATACCTATACACCATTGCTTGTGACAGATACCATCCTTGGGCTATCTCATTTCTCAGTCTCTGGGAATTTGTTGTGTCTGATGGAGTAATGCTCACAATTTGCATGTGTTCCAGTGTGGCACCTACTTGTCTTCTCCCTAACTCTCCATCTCACATAATCCAGGCTGGCTTTGAACTTCCTATGTAGCTGAGTGTGATCTTTCTGTCTCCACCTCCTAAATGCTAAGGTTACAGGTGTGCATTACCCTGTCTGGTTTTATGCAATGCTGAGGGGGAAGAACCCAGAGCTTTGTGAGTGCCAGCCAAGTACTTAGTCAACTGCACAACATCCACTAAGCTTAGCCAGCCTCCTCTTGAAACTATACATGTGTGGGGTCCACAGAACACTCTTCAACTGAACTGAGTCAAGCAAGGCACCTCCTGAAATGTAGGCCAAGGTTTTTTTTTCTCCTTTTTCACAAGATAAGAATTGGGATGAAAAGACTTCAATGGAACTAGGTATCTTGAAATAGATATAGGGAGCTTCAGATAAGACATTCCTGTCCTTATGAAAAAAAAAATTAGGGCCTGTCTCCTGACTCATTATGCAGTATGTATATTGCCTTCCAGTGCTGGTAAGTACTTGTGTAGGTAAGTAGGCTTAAAGCACCAACAGCACACTTTCTCAGCCAGCCAAAACCCACAAAGTGGCACCGTCCCATTACCTTTGCCAGGCTGTGTAGATTTGTATAAATAGATCAGAGACTCAGGGAGCAGCTCTACCATTCTGCAGCTGGCAGTTGGCAGGAGCAGGGGGGGGGGGGAGGCTAGCCTTACACCCCAGCCCAGAATGATACCGCAGAGTCTGCAGCCCTCAGGTCAGGTCAAGTCTAAGTGCAGCCGCGTGCATAGGTGGCATGGATCGTTCTAGCTGCATATTGCCTCTCTGCCCCCAGCTTGCCTGGGCCTGTCATTCAGAGAGCTGTTCATAGGCCTTCTTAAATATAGTTGGGTGTCTGTATCTGGGAGTCCTTGATTCAACCAATCCCAGGGCAAAAATAATGGACAAGGGCTTGCCTTGCAACTGGACATATACAGACTTTGTCTGGCTATTGTTCCCTAGGCATATAGCATAGTAACTATTTACATAGTATTTACATTTAATTATCTACCATAAGTAAAGAGAACACAAGATCAATATAGGTTGTGTTCAAATACTATTCGCTTTATTTTGTTCTTTTTGAGGTAGTAAGTATTAAACTCAGGTGCACATTCACATGCCAGGCCTTTTACCGGATTTTATTAATAAGCAGGAGAGAGAGATCTGCAGTGAAGAGCACTGGCTGTTAACTTCCAGAGGACAGTTTTCAGTGCTCACCAGGGATCACCACGATCCTTAACTCCAGTTCCAGGAGATCTGATGCCTTCTGGCCTCCAGAGGCACTGGGTATGCACATGGTACACATACATGCATATATGTAGGCAAAACACTTATATAAAATTATTTTAAACGATTTAAGTATAGGGTGTCATGAAGTTCAGGCTGACCTCAAACTCTCTATGTAGCCATGATCATCTGTTCCTCCTGCTTCCACCTCTCAGGTTCTCAGATATTGGCACGGTCTACTAGGCTTGATTTTTTTTTTTTTTTTTTTTGTGCTGTGATAAGGAGTAACCCTGAGCTTGGTCCATGCTAGACAAGCACTGTGCCAACTGAGCCACATCCCTTAGTCTCTATAGGAGTGGGGAGTTAATAGAAGGGATTTGAACATATGTAGATTTGGTATGAGGGGTGTCCCAGGAATCTGCCCCTTGAGGGTCTAGAAGGACATCATCTAGCAGATATGGCCACACTTGTTGCCCTCATGCCAGACAGAATTGGGCCACCGAATTAACACTTCCCCAAGAGTGCAGCCTCACTTCCAGCACCTGCCTCTGTCAGCTGGCAGGCGTGAGGAGGTAGCCTGGAAGCAGACCTGGGGAAAGAGCTTTTAAAATTAATGATCATAAAATCATCTAAACCAAAACACAGTTTAGGCACCTTTGATGTTGAGATCTAAAGTGCCTCAAATTGTCAAACTTTTGAGTGCTGACATAACACTGTGCTTGGAACATTCCATGCTCGAACTCCTATGTGGCAGGTGGTCAAATGTAGCTGCAGTAAAATAGTGTATAAAATTACCTTCAGATCGTGTGTATGAGGAATACACATGGAAAAAAACATAAATGAGTTGAATGTTTAGACCCGGCTAGGATTCTCTAGCTAGCTCACTGTGTATGTGCAAATACTTCAAAATTTAAAAAAAAAAAAAAAAAAAAAAAAAAAAAAAAAAAACAAAAACCCACATGTGAAACATTTGTGGTCCAATCATTTTGTAAAGACTCTGGTGAACTTGTATAACTTTGGTGAAAATTGAAAACAAAACAAACAAACAAAAGACAAAAAAACAAAAACAACCAAAAAACCCAAAACAAAACAAAAAAACTCAACAAACAAAAACACCAAATTCTCTCATACTTTCAAAATCCCCCTCCCTCCATCCCCACTTTTTTTTTTTTTAAAGATTTATTTATTTCATGTATGTGGGTATATAGTTGCTGTCTTCAGACACACCACAAGACGGCACCAAATGCCCATTAGAGATGGTTGTGAGCCACCATGTGGTTGCTGGGAATTGAACTCTGGAAGAGCAATCAGTGCTCTTAACCATTGAGCCATCTCTTCAGCCCCATCTCCATTTTTTTGTTTTGTTTTGTTTTTTGTTTTTGAGAAAAGCAGGCTTCACATTTTCTAGTGCCTATCATATCAGTCCATAATCTAGGGAGCAGGTGAAAATGCATACATTCATATTTATTTGCTCTTTGACACTTCTGGGAGGATTTTTTTTTTTTTATGAAAAAGAGCTAGAAAAGGCCAACAATTAAAACTCTCTCAAGGCCTCTTGGCATCTAGGGCTATCAGAATCAGAATGAAGATTCTGACTCCAGGTGAGCAGGCTGAGTGTCTTGTGTTCAGGTCTGCTGCCTTTGTGGCCGCTTTTCTGTTTGTGCCAAATGAACTGAGCCAGGCGGCCCCAGGTGTTCAGCTCAGCCCCATTACCTCTTGGCAGGTTATTCAATTCTTTTCCTTCTCTTCACTGTCCCTGACACTTGGTGCCACTCTTTGCCAGGCCTGGCAGGATGTCATAGAAACAGGTATGGGTCTCTGGGATGGTATTGGTGACTTGATCACTCCAGGAAGACTTGTGCTATGGGTGATATTTGCATTCTCCTTCCAGCCTTCTCTCTGTCCCCACCGTTCCTCTCTGTGGACCTTGCAGATGAGTTCTTCACCTCCTACATACAAGGAGTTGAACCCCAGATCCACTTTTCACCCTAGTGGCCAGCAGCTCTCCTGTACTTTATTCTTGATCAGGACTGGGGCCAGGTTCTTCATGCTTTATTTAAATTCTTGTTTTTGTAGAGGTCATAGGATGGTAGTTGTTCTCAACTATTTTTGGTATCTCAGATGTTAGACAAAATGGTGTCATATTTTTAAATTTACCATAGAGCTATATGACTATAACTATATAACTATGTAACTATATAACTATATATAGTATTTATGTACACATTGTGTGCACACTTCTGTAGTTAAGAGAAGCTGACTTGCAGTCTCCTCTGGTGGTGTAAGTGGGAGGGCACACATCCTAGAAGTGTTTCTCTGAGCACTGCTGAAGGAAGAGACAGTGTCTTAACTTCCTAGGGCCGCTCTAATAAATTACTACAAACCCAGTGGCTTAGAAGAACAGATTTCCTTGTGACTCAAAGGATGCGAGTCTGAAGCCAACTGCTCACCATCTCTCTGTAGCTCTGGGTGCCCTTCCTTGTGTCTATCCAGCTTTTGTTGGTTACCCTTTGACCCCCGTAGCACTGCTCAGCTTGCAGCTGTGTCACACTCATCTCTTCTGTTACCACGTGGCATTTCTCCTAAGTTCTTTGTCTTGTAAGCACACAGGTCAGAGTGGGCTAATGACCTCATTTTCACTTGCTTATCTTTGCTAGCTTCCAAGTACATCCGCGTCTACAGGCATTGGGAACTGGCATGAAACCGTGTCTTTGGGGGAGGTAGGCACTTAGCCTGAAGTGTCAGGGGGAAAAGAGGAGCACGCAGGGGTGTCCCTGAGAATGAGGGTACAAAAACTTTCAGCCCCCTTAAGGCAGTGGTTCTCAGTCAGTGAGTTGTGACCCCCGGGTGTATAATGACCCTTTCATGGAGGTCACCTAAGACCTTTGAGAAACACAGATATTTTCATTGTAACAGCAAGGTTGCAATTATGAAGTAGCAATGAAAATAATTCTAGGGTTGAGGGGTCACCACAACATGTGGAACTGTCTGGCTAGGACAGTTGGGGACCTCTACCTTAAGGGTTTGGGGTTCAGTAAGAATATTGTGAGAGGATGGGTCATAGGCCTTGTGTTTGAAAGAATGGTCAGGTAGGTGTTATAGCAGGAACAGACAGCTGCATTCTGGTTCCATCTATCTCCATGCTTTTGGGGGTGGGATGTGAGTGATATTATAATTTTTTTTTAGCATAGGCTCTTTCTAAAAGTGATATTAGCTCAGTCTCTGCCAAACTCACTAAGTTTCTTAGGCGATGCAAGCACTATACAATGGGCTTGGGTGTGGTCCTTATGAAGTTTATACGCCCCCAACAGGGAAGATGGCCTAGTTAGCAGATTTTCATTAATAATATGAATAGAATGTCTTCAGGCCTGCACCCAGGCAGGACTGCACCTTGCATCTCACCTGGTTTCTTCATAGGCCAGTGTAGGGTCAGGTCCCAGAAGCAAAGAGTCAGACTGGAAGTAGGAGGTGTGAGAGATCAGCATGGGTAGGTAGAGATGGTGTTTATAGTTGGAAATCTAACATGACCTTCTCATCTTCGGTCAAGTATGGAGTTAGCAGGAGGTGGATGGAGACAGGCCTCAGAAATGGGTAACAGTGGGACACCTTGGGGGGGTAGTCTAGGAAACCAGCTTCACAACCACAGACCTGGAACTCTGCCGTCTCTATGCCAGTCAGCAGTGTTGGGGCTGCCGGCACCTGTCTTGGCAAAGCTTCTGTCCTCCTGCCTCCCAGCTTTGGAGTGGTATAGTGAGATGCCACTGGAATCCAGCCTGCCACCTGGCAGAGGAAAGCTGCATCAGAGCCGTGCTCAAACTCAGGGGGACAGCTATGGGTCCATGGCACGGTATGGCTGAAGGCATATTTTGGTTAAGAGTAGAGGGGGCACACCTTGTTGGCATGGGTAGTCACAAGGATTAGGGCCTCCGTACTTTGGTTGTCTTGGAATATGCTACTTACCAGGGTTGGTGTTGACACAGGGGGATGATAGATCCAGGGCCCTGTGTTTGGACTCCTAGCCCTGAGGACACAGTGATCCCTCTCTACTAAAGTCTTCTTTTGAATTATCTGGCTTTCTTTTTCATACTTTTTTTTTTTTTTTGGCCTTGGATAAATCAGTTTTCAATAACTTTAAAGCCAGTAAGAGAACAAACTGTGTTTAGACACAGGAAATGCCTCCAAACAAAAAGTGGGTGTATAGTTTACGGTTGAAACATCCATCTGCAGTGCCTTCTGAAAGAGCACTTCTGGTAAAGAGCAGAGGGGATACCCCTTGTTGGCACAGGGAGTCACTAGGACCGAGGAGAGAAGCTGGCCTCTGAATGGAGCCAAGGGGAGTTGAGAACTGGTTGAGGACCTCTGTAACATTGTTTCCCCCTGGGCAACAATGTTACAGAGGTCCTCAACAAAGGGTGTCCTAGTCTAGTTTGTTTGCTTAATCAGTTAGTTTCAGTTTTTAGAGTTGCAACTAATATCTCTTCCGTTTTTTAAGGGGCACAATTGTATATTGTGTAGTTGTTGGTGCTGCTTAGGCGTCGTTCTCCATGGTATATTCTTTCCGCTTTCTTTTTAACTGATTAATTTTTCTCTTAGTTTTGTGTTATTCTCGTAAGATAACCAACACAGGTAGCTTACAGAGTAAGGAGGCTTATCTGGCTTGTGATTCAAATAACTGGAACGTTCATAGAGTATGGTCCTATGTGATCCAGGACAAGGGTCTTCCTGGTTACACTACAACATAGCAAAGAAGCAGAAATCGAAAGACTGCATGCAGAAGGGCCAGCTGCATGGAATGACCTACTCCTGTGAGAACTAACATTGTCTTGTGAGAGCTCCAGTCATCCCTTCCAAGGACGGTGCCCTCCCATGACCTAGTTACCTCCCATTTAGATCTCACCATTTTTCAGTGACATTTCGTCTCTGGGTGACGCTGTTCCCTGGGCAAGACATTCTAGACGGCGTGGAATAGAAAGAGTGAGCCCAGCATTGTCACCCATGCATTCCTTGTACTCTTCTGACAGTGGACATGCAACGAGCAGTCACTTCAAGCTTCTCTCGCTTCTCTGCCATGATGGACAGACAGGCCTTGAACTGTGAACTGTTAAAAACAAACCCTTCTCCCTTCCCTTGCTTTTGTCAGGCTATTTCATGGTAGCAACAGGAAAAGAAACTGTCGCAGAAATCCAGAAGGTCTGTGACCTACAGTGGGGCTATGGTGATATGCTGACAGGCTCATCTTAATTTGAAAACATCATAAGCCTAAAATATATGTGCTGTCCCTCCATTCACTGAATACCCTAGCAGCCTACCTCAAGTGAGCTCGGATGACCTGCCTCTGTCAGGGTAGAACTATCTTTCTACTGCACAATGTATTCTGTACTATTGTAACTTACTGGATACTGTACTAAAGATATGAATGAGCTCAGAATATCAGGTTAGAGCAGGGCAGAACTGTTTGCTTTTGTCTACCGCACAATGCACTCCATGCTACTGTAATTTATTGAAGACTGTACTAAAGATGAGATCTCCAGGGGCTTGTGTAGGAATACTTCTGCATCACCATGAAGTCAAGGAAATTATAAGTCTATAATTATGTTTATACGTCTAGCTCTTGTAAATTGGGCCCCGGTGCCCTATCTCTGTGTTCTTTCTATTAAACATGGAAAAACAGTAGGCTAGATATAATTTATAACATATATGTTCTCAAAGTACGAAGGAGTACATTTAATTTCATTGAAATTCAGCAGAGAATTCCCTTCAGTGAAACTCAAATCACCATCTTCCATCCTTGGTTGTTTCTGGAGATTTCCTTCCTCCTTTTAATTATTTGTGCTTGTGGGGCAGTGGTGGCACACGCCTTTAATCCCAGCACTTGGTAGGCAGAGACAGGCAGATTTCTGAGTTCAAGGCTAGCCTGGTCTACAGAGTGAGTTCCAGGACAGCCAGGACTGCACAGAGAAACCCTGTCTCAAAAAACGAAACAAAACAAAAGAAAAAGTTTTTGCCCTCAAACTAAACAACTGAAAAAATGTTTTGTTTGTTTGTTTGTTTGTTTTTAATCTGTGGCATGTAGCTGGATCCCAGTACAACTTACTCAAGCATGGTGGATGCCTTCTCCTTTGGAACTAGTTATATATATATATATATTCTTTCAGCCGCCAGAGTCAACTATAGATGTATTCAGCATTTTCTGGTATCATCTGATTACTTTTTTCTCTTGCTTCTCTGAAGCAAGGGCGCCTGTTATCTGTGTCCTGAATTGGCTTTGCACTCGGCAGTTGTTTGCTTTGCTTGGACTCTTTGTTTATTTCTAAATCCTCTGTGTTTGCTTTTAAGTCTCCAATCAGCAAACTGATGTTTTTTTTGTTTTTTGTTTTTTGTTTTTGTTTTTTTTTTTTTTTTTTTTTCTTTGTTTTTTTTTTTATGTTTTTTTTTTTGCCTCCAATTTTTTTTTTTTTTTTTTTTTTTTGTTCACAATTGTCATTGTTTTCTTTTTTTCTACTTTTTTTTTTCCTTTTTTTTCCCCTCTATGTATTGATCTCATACTTTTGCTAAATCCTGTGGCACAGAGACCTCTGGGTCCTTCTTGCTAATGTTTTCTGCTAGGCTGAGCTCCTGGTCTTAGCTGCCTTGCCTCCCCCCCTGCCCCCCCCCACCAAGGAATCCATGTTTATAGCCCACCAACACATGTAATCTGTTTATTTATTGTTGTCTATGTAAGGTATCTTTGTTATGAAGTTTCCCCTTCCTTCTCTGTTGCCACCAAGCTAAAGTTTGAAGCCTGCTTTTCCATTTCAGGGCAGTGTTTTTAGCTGTTATTTTGTTGTTGTTGTTGTTGTTGTTGTTGTTGTTATTGTGGTTTTGTTTTTGTTTTTGTTTTTTTGTTTGTTTTTTCTGCAGCCTGTGGTTCAGTTGGGGCAGAGCTATGAAGGTGGTATTCCCAACACCCGGTCAGCTTGGCTGGGCAATGTGACTTTTAACTCTGGATCTTTAAAAGGTCCTGTGAAGCAGGCCCAGACTTCACGTGGGGGACACACACTGTACCCTCTAGTGGTGCTGGGATATGAAATCAGCCATCCCTTTCCCTGTGTATCCCAGAGTCTTCATTTCCTTCCAGCAGAGATCCAGTACCGGGGTTAGCAGAGTTCCTCTTGCCTTTTCTTCCTGGTAGATGTTCCTCAGATGAAGAGAAATCTACACATAACTCCTCCGATTAGTCCCTTCCATACTTGGTGATTTTAATTTCTGCATTTTTCTCTTCTTTAGGGAACTGGAGGTGAGTCTACAGTGTTTAACTGCTTACTCTCCCTGTCACGTTCCTCTTCCGTTTCTGTATTTTTAAAAGGCTTTTGACACTGAGGTGTGTTCCACCCCACCCCCACCCCCATTCCCACTCTCTTTTGGCTTGTGAATATTTCTACTTTAAATTGAGTTAAGTTTGGGGATTTTGCATTTGCTATTCACTATCTCAGCTTAATTAAAACGTCTCCAATAACACTCCAGAGTCTGTGTAATACCCGCTCCCTGCAGCCCAGACCCCTGTTTCTGGCTGGTAATTTCTTAGAGTTGTTGTCTGCTGTTCTCTGTTGTGTTACCCAGAATTATGCAGTGGTCTGTGGGGACTAAAAGGGATGGTCATAAGAACAGTGCCAAGATGGAGCCTCATGGGATGGGAATAGATGTCTTGAGGGTGTGAGGTGTGAGGTGTGTGTGGGGGGGGGGGGGGGGGGGGAGAAGTATGTGTGGATGTGATGGAGTTCTCACATCCATGTGGGGACATAGATCCCTTCACAGGCTGGTCTTTCTTAGCTCTAAAACAGAAAGTCCAAGATGCTTCCCACCCAAAATATCCCCCAAATCCTGAGATGTCATGAAGGGAGGAACACCACAAGGATACAAGTGGACAATTCCATCCATGACTGTAACCCTGTAACTGTTTCAACATAACGCAGAGCAAAGCCAACAAAGATGCTGCGTGAAATGACCCTCAGGCTGAGTATAAGGAGAGGTGAAATTTGAATTACTCTCCTGCTTGGACTTGAGCCCTGTCCCCAGGGTCTCTCATCATGTATCTGTACATAGTCTAGAATCTAAAATTGGTCTAGTATTTCCAGTATATGCCCAACAGTATTGGGCATTTCCAGTATATGCCCAACAATATTGGGCATTTCCAATAGGGAGTCTGAAGAGTGTTGGAGGTGATGGAGCTGGCTACCTTAGTTAGTGTTTCCCTCCCAGGTCTTTTTATTTGTCTCCTCTAGTAGCCCCTTCATGGCTCAGACCAGAGGGAGAAAGGGAGGAGGGAGGAGGGAGGAGGGAGGAAGGGAGGCAAGTAAGAGAGAGAGGAGAGAGAGAGAAAGAGAGAGAGAGAGAGAGAGAGAGAGAGAGAGAGAACCACCCTGCCCCAGAGCTAAATAGAATGTTTAAGCATATTGAGTGTTTTGATGCTGTCTTAACATGTTACTACTTGTTAGAAAACACTACTCCTTTTTTTTTTTTTTTTTTTTTTAAACCGAGATAAACACTGAACACAACTTTGCCCAGGACTGAGAACTGTCCCTGACTGTCAGTTCCTCCCTACTCAGGGCCCAGTGGCTCCTACACATGACAGAGTATTTGAAATTGTTCCCAGCATGTTGTCACCTGCACTTTTTCAGCCTCACTTGCATATTTGCCTGAGCAGCCAGGCACTCAGAAGCAAGAGCCCTTATGTAAGAAGTTTGCCTTCCCAGTCCCCACCAAATTACAGCATGCTTGGTGCTAGAGTGAGCAGACTCCCCGATGAGTGCTGTCTTGTTCAACAAGTGGTCACCTTTACGAATCTTAGCATGGACTTGTATTTCCCTTGCTTAGAGAGTATTCTCCAGGATGCACTGAGTCCCATTTTGGTCTTATTATAAGACTTCTGACGGAGATAGCTCAGATTTCTCAGAAATAAACGTGGGGACAAGACTGTCTTACACATGTGGGGCGCTGGTTTAGTAGATTTCAAATGTGAATATGATATGAATTATGTCGTGTTAGAGTAATTCCTCTTTTGTCTGTACTTCTGTGTTCCAGTTTCTCAAAACCAAACCTGAAAAGTAGCTGTTAGAATACAGTCAACAAGCTCTCTTTAACTCTAGAATAAATAAGATTTAGAATTCTGTAAGTTCCTGGGATCGGCCTGTCTCTTCCTTGTGGCATTGCATGCATGCTCCATCACACTCAGCTTTTGATCCTGTTTGATTCTTGGCTTGTGATTCCATCTCCCTAGAATACTGTTCCCTGTTCAGAACCTGGCTGTTTCCTTCTAGCTGTTATCCACGGTCCTCTTGTCCCTGTACTTTGTGTACTTTGAAGGTTACTTTCTTCTTTACCATTTCTGACTTTACTTGATGTTTAAAAAGCTGGTAAGGGATTTCAGAACCCCATGGCACAGTGTCCGGTGGACTTAGTTCGTGATGGGAAGTTTGACTGTGAGTTGAGATGGGTGGTACTTTCAGATTTCTTTATAGGAGAGGGACGTTCACTCTCCTGATGGTGACAAGCCATCTGTGTGGATATTCTTTTCACAGAGGAGACAGTACTTACCAGTAGACACAGTGTCTTCCATTTCCTGAGAGTCCCCTCTGCCTGGCACAGGATGGATCACTTATGTCCTTATCATCTGGGTTGGTTAGCCCTCAAACGTGGTGGTGCTGTTCCCATGCATAATTCAGTATTAGGGACCCTCCTCCATTTTTATAATGACATTGTTTCTGAGGTCTGTCTCTCATATTTTTTCTCTTTTCTCACTTCTCTGTGTGTATTGTGGCTTTGTTCCCTCATCTTGGTGGCCTGATGTCAGCACTGCCTTTCCAGTTCACTTGTTTCTTATGCAAGACTGCCTGGATTCCATTCATGATCTGTACGTCTTGGGTGACTGTGGGTGCCGCCTGCCTCCCCCCACCCCTCACACACACACATGCTGGAGCCTTCAGTTTCTCTGTCTATAACCTGGGGATGATCACAGACCCTTCCACAGGTGGCTGTCCTCAGTGCGAAGTATGTTGCTTCATGTGACATACTAAGTCCGGTCTTTCTGTCATTCCTCCCACGGGTCGCTGGGAATAGCACGTGGGGCTTTATTGCTGTGAACAGATTACAGGCTCCTCTGGTAAAGAAGCACTGAGGTGGTAGCTAAATGTCATGGAGTAGTAACGGTAGCTCTAGATCAGGCATCCTAAAACCACAGACGACAGAGGAATCCAGCTTGCTGTCTGACTGTGGCTGTAGAGACATACTGGAACACGTGGTGACTCTTTAATGGATTTTGTGACACAAACCACAGAGGCTCTGAAGCCCTGTAGTCTGAGCATCTGCAGAATAAGTTTACAGGTCTTGTCTTGGTCTTCCAGAGCCTCAACCACCTTGGACTCAGCTCCCCAGGTAAAATACCACCTGCCTGTTAACTTTCTGTTCTCAGCTCTTCCTTCCTGGGTGCCAATACCTACCATTTTCAGTATATTATACTACAGCGGAAGGAAGGCACCTCTCTTCAAGCTGGTTGCTTTTACACATCCTTAATCTGGCCTGTTGCAAAAACTGTAGGCTTGGACTCTTAGGGGCTTTTCCAAGCAGGACACTGGAGATCCTAAAGGGCCCTGCATCATTGGAGTTGGTCTTCAGATAAGTAGGCCTTTTCTCCCAAGTCATCAGTTGAATAGGCCTGCCCGTGCTTGTGTTTTAGATAGAAGACCTTAGGGGAAGCTCTCGCCTCACTCCTGCCTGCCCCGCTGTGTGATTGCGCTCTGTCCTGGAGCACCCGTGCTGCCTTCTTTCCGTTCACGTGGCTGGCCAACCACATCAAGTAATTACAGATATTATGGTTTTGCCATTGTGTTTGGGGTTCTGCTGTTCAGCGCCAATGTAGCTCTCTGAAGTCTTCAGAGTATTAAAAGCTCATTTCTGTAAATTCCTCCTTACATGGGACAGAAACAGACTTTGTCTCCATGGTTGTTCTCTGAGGTTCACCTTCTGCTACTCGGTTTCTTTCCTGACCCCCAAGATAGTTTATGTTGACCAGAGGCATTAATTTAATCTAATCCCCAAAAGCCTTTCTCTTTTTCTTTTATTATCCCAACAACTTAAATAACTACTTACTACTTAAATTAATCTAGTGTAAAGGTGACCATTCCAGCGTACTTTGTGTCTTTGTTTGAGGTTAGGCCTTCTGTAGCCCAGGCTGGTCTGAAACGGACTATACAGCTGAGCATGCCTTTGAATTTCTGATCTTCCTGCCTCTCTCACTCATCTGAGAGCTGGGACTACAGACATGTACGTACGACTATGTCTGATTTACATAGAACACAGGACTGAACCCAGGTCTGCTGGCGTGCTTGCTAGACATGCACCATTCTGAGCCGTATCCCAGGCCTCGTTTCTTTTTTACCATCAGACTTCCTTCTCCCTTGACTTGCCCTTAAGTGTTGTTATTTGTTGAAGCTCCCTTATTCCTTCTAGACCTGACGGTCAGTGTTCTTTGACTTACTAGACATTCTTCCAGACACGGTTGGGATGGTATAGATAGAATCACATCATGAGCAGTAAAGGCAAATGTGATGCTTTCCTAGGGACAACAGAGGTGCGATGCTACTCTTAAAAGAATGTAACAGTGACTACGTACAGATGAGGAAGCCTTTAAAGCTGCATGGGAAGTGGGGCAGAGATGGAAGAGGACCCTGCAAGATGGAGGATGAACATCGGACGGAGCACACAAATGCTTGCAGTGGAAGAGGGAATGATATCTCAAGGGATGCTCCCAACAGTGGAGGAAGATGGCTGGGTTGGAAGAAAGTTATGTGTAGGTAAGGAGAGGCTTCGAGTTCTAGGCTTGTCCTATAGACAAAAATGAATCTTCATTCATTTTTACAAATAGTATCATGCCCTGTAGAAAAAGGTGTGTCAGGAGGAGCACAGCTCAAAAAGCCTCAAGTTATTTTAAGACCTACTCTAGTTTTTAATCTGGAATGTTCCTTGGAGGTCTGTGTGTTAAATATTTGGTCCCTAGCTTAATGTTGTTGATAGTTGATTGGACCTTTAAGAAGTGGAACCTAGTGGAAGATATTTAGGCCACTGAGAGTATATATGCCTTTGAAAGTTCACTGTAGGGTCCCAGCCCTTCCATCTTTTGATTTTTGGTTTGCTGGTCCTAATGTGGACAGGTCCACTCTGCCATCCCCCCCCAGTACCTCCCATGATATCATGCTTTCCCACAAGCCCACAAACAACAGGACCATTTGATCATGGACTCAAAGCTACGATCTGTGAGACAGAATAAAGTTTCTGTCTCCCTAAGGTGGTCATCTCAAGTATATATCCTAGGGACACAGGCTAACTAACTCAAGGACCACAGGCTCATCTGGATACTTAGCTAGAAGTAGGGGGAGATGTGAAGATTCCTCTTATGCCTCAGTGATAGGGTCATTTATACACCATCCCATGGAAAGGACAGCTTACCAGTGTTCATGAAGGTAATGCTAGGCAGGGACACAGAGATTGTACTGCAAAGTGAGACAAAGTCCCATGCCACAGAGGCAAAACCATTGCCAAATGACATGATAAATCTGCCCATTTTCCATGGGCTCCATTGTGTTCCTTATCGTTGGTGGCTACCTAAGGTCACCAAGGGGAATGAGCTCCTTGGCTTCATGTGAGACGGGGTATCTGTCATCACCCTCTTCTAGACACTGATTTTGGCAACATGGGCTGTAGCTGAGGAGACTTCCTGGCGCTTCTATTCTGTATGTGACAGTGCTGAGAGTGACATTTTGACAGGGACAGATCAATAGTCCCACCCTATTCAGTTATGTTTAAACCAGATTCTGGTCTGTGCGAAACCAGAACTGTTAATTACAAGTTCCCTGCCTTAGCACGCATAGCCTGGGGTTCTATACCAAATAAGGACCTTGTTCACAGATGTCTAAACAACCATAGAGGAACTGAGAAAGTATTTGGGCTTCATCAAAGGGGGCATAGCTACGGAGAGGAAGGCCACATCTAGAAATGACACTTCATGTCTTCTTACATCTAAGACATAGGAAGCAGGGCTTCTGTTGTTGTGGTCTTTGTTTATTTGTTTGTTTGTTATCCCTCCCTCCCCTATCAATTGTTTTTCCAGTTTTCTCTCTTTAATCAATTGCATTTTTCATCCTGTCACTAAAATATTTTGGAACTAGTCATTTTGTGTTAGGCACTCCTCCGACAATCTTTTTTTCAAGTTATATGGCTGTTTTGAAAATACACCTTTGACCCACATGTAGGTGCTCACAGGCTTTTTGCTCACATGCATACGTTCAGAAGTTAGCATGGTGAATCAGGCAGCTACTTTTTCAAAGCCAATAGTGTAATTTGGTAGACCACTATCACACAGCATACCTGGTAATATAAGGGTTCTCTTGAAATATTTATTTTTTGTCCCGGAATTGGTACCCGCAATTGATGTCCTGCATTACTACAGACACTGTGATGGACCAGGTTTCTGTCACCTTTTTTTTTTTTTTTTAAGCATCCATCTGCATTTGCCACTTTGAAGCCCATTAGTTACTATGGAAACACTGATGTCATCTGTGGAGGTGAGGGTTAGTAACATCCAAAAGGCCAGTATAAAATCATTTTACCTAATGGTTTGAAATTTATACAGCACTTGGGGGAAATTATGAGTATATTTAAGAGAGCAGTGAACTCCTCCAATTGTAACTAGCATGATACATGTGCAATATTATATGTTGCAAATTGAGAAATAAAATGCAAATAGGAAAGTCAGAGGATTTATATAATTCCAACTGCTGAGCACATTGATTTCTTTAGGATTTCCAGGATGTGGTCTGATTACTACAAATGCTTAGATGTCCTACCATAGGTATTTTTTACTTAGTTAGGCCAAGGATCTGTGTCAGTAGAGCCTCACAGGCAGGGAACCCAGAGTGATACAGATCAAAGACATCCCCATTTTACCTGAACTCACTGTATGGTGTATGTGCATGTACGTGTGTGTGTGTGTGTGTGTGTGTGTGTGTGTGTGTGTGTGTGTGTGTTTATGAGAAGTTTCATCATATATGTTGATGTATGTGGCCACTGCCATGGTCCCTTTATAATCACACTCTCCCCTGCTCCCTTGGCAGGGAACTGCTCACTTTTTCTCCATCTCTCCAATGCCATCATTTTTAAGAATGGAATCGAAATGGAATCATTCATCACACAACCTTTGAGACCAGTTTTCTCCACTCAGCACAAATCTCTTGAGATCCATCCAAGTTGTTGCATGTATTAATAATTCATCCCTCTTTATTGCTGAGTGATAGTTCTTGGTGCAGAAGAAGTACTTTGGTTTGATGCATCAGTCCCACCTAGAAAGATCCTGGGCCACACTTATCATTTTAACCGGAAGTGCTTGTGGGTATGGATGGGGCCCTCAGTACAGAGTGGGGAAGTACTGTGAAAGGCTCCAGTCTTCAGAATTCTCAGCAGGGTTTTGTCCTGCAGCAGCAGGGCCAGTGTTATC
Organism: Montemys delectorum; assembly: GCA_019843815.1. NCBI lineage: Eukaryota > Metazoa > Chordata > Mammalia > Rodentia > Muridae > Montemys > Montemys delectorum. The sequence goes on from JADRCD010234364.1 coordinate 27,324, forward strand.
TTAGTGACAAGCAGGCTAGCTGCATCCTGTGCCAGGATGGAGCGCCTGTGTAGTAGACAGAGTCACCTTACGGAGGTGACCAGAGAGCCCTGGATCTTAAGACCTGTATGCATCTACACTGATCTGGTAAGTACTCACAAGGTGAGGAGTGGACAGTTACCTAGCCTGTGACAAAAGGGGGCATGCTACCGGCTACTTGGCCTACTTTGCCCCTAAGACCTTTGGAGAAAGATATTGAGATGTTGAAATTCACTTTGAGACCGAAAGCTGAAGAGAGACTCTACTTTAACCTCATGGCTGGTTTTCATTTTGAAATGTGTGTGCCACTTGGAAGAAAGAAAAAAAAAAAAAAGCCCCAAGGTTGGTAAGCAGTTGAAGCATTTAAATATCCAAGCCATTCTTAGCGCCTCAGCCACAAGTCTATACTTCTGGTTTGAGGCTAGTCTGGAAGTGAGCTAAGCTGACGGACCCAGAGATTTGCTACACTAAACTGTTTTACTCTTGTCTTTTGCAGGCAGCAGACTGCATGCTCTTCCCTCCACCTCCACCCACAGAAAGGAAAGGCATTGCATTGACATGGGTTATTTAAAAACCACTCAAAAACATCCCCGTGAGGGAGTAGAAGTTTTTAACACCAGGGACTCTCAGTCTATCAGTGAGTTCACAGGCTTTCTAGGACTTTCTACTGAAGCTAACAGGATGTGACTGTCCCGTGGCAAACAAAGAACATGCAGAGATGCTTGAGAAGGGAAATGGAAGTAACTCTGGGAACCTTTGAACCTTTTTCCCCCCTCAAAAGCAACATAAGTCATTATCTTGCAAAAACCCCTTGTTATCTTTGAATAGTAGCCTGGGATGTCATACTTAAGTGCAACCAGCTTTCCTGTCCTTCCCTGACTCAGTTTGGTTTCTCTCCCTTTGAACTTTAGTATATTTAAAAATAAATCCTTTCAAATATCTCTGATGTAAATGCTCTTTCTAGAGAGCTTGGTTCTGAAACAATGGATGGGACCAACCTTGTATACAGGTAGTCTGCTACCCAGGGATGCTGTGTAGCTGTGTAGAAGATTGTATGTTCAGACAGGGACAGGGACAGGGACCTGTGAATAGGGATCACTTCAGAAGACGAGAGTCCCCCTTACATGGGGAGCTCCACACACATGGGGCAGGGTTTGTGGAATTGGTGGCAGGCAGAGGACAGGAAGTTCATGTCACTTCCCAAAACATGTTCCTGATAAGCAGGAGCATTTAATGAGGGGGACTTGGGAACAGGCCACTCATATACTTTGAAGGATGTATTGTTGAAGCCCTGCATTTGCTTCTCTCTGTGCTCAAAGATCTCCATTCAGGGTTAGCCAGCTGATGGCCTTTAGTAAATATTTGTTAAACCCGTGAATAAATGGTCAAGTGGAGAGCTATGCCGTTTTCTGACATGGTAATAGATTCAGGCCTTCTCTCTCCCACCCCCAGCCCTACCATAGAGAACCTTTCATTTCACTGATGAAAATGTGCCAGGAGAATTTTCTCAAAGCTGGTTGAATTGTGGTCCGGAGAGCTCTGGGGTTCTGTCTGCAGACAGATCCCGAAGAGCTGTGCCATCACCTTGCTCTATAAGAAGTTAGCAGGACTGCTCTGTTAGTGCCTGGGAATAGGGAAGTCATGGCTGGGACAGCAGCCAGAGAGCAGGCAGGCAGCATCCTATGTAAGCAGAGAGGTAAGCTGCAAGGTCTTAGGAAGGAGCCACTGGCTTCTCCCTTGTGCAGACTCCAGTTCTGTGTCCGATGATCTCAACCTTCTGAGATAGCCACCCCACTTCTATACCTGGCAGTAAACAGCCTGGGGTTCACTTACACCAGGGATAGACATGCTACTTTTTAAAAACCCATTTGCCCTTAGCATGAAGAGGGAAATTTGGCACAGAGACACTACAATCTGCTTCATAATTTCACTGTAGCAGCTGAGGTAGCATGAGATGCCACGGGCCCTAGGCTCTTTGGTAAAGCGGCATCACATTGGGGTTGAAGCAGGCAGTCCCTTACGTCATTTTCTTGCCCTGGTGACTGGGTTCTTCCCTAGAAAAGTCCTCTCTGTGTTACCCGCCTTTCTTTAGCTCACTGGAGCCTTTTGAAACCTCCTTCCACATAACAGC
>JADRCD010234365.1:0-10912 GCA_019843815.1 Montemys delectorum
AGCTCTGGCACCCAGCTGAAGGCAAACCTTCCTAAGGCCATACATTTTAGTCTTCTTGAGACAGTCCTCTGGTCCTACTGTTCCATTCAAGTCATTAATAGTAACACTTTTACTCTTCTTTCCAATTTTATTGTATATGTTGTTCACATGTATGCATTAAACCTTTTAAAGATTTTTGTTCCCTGATGCCCTAGTTCTGAAGTCAACGCTAATAGTATTGGTTTCTCCACTGGGGAGTAGGTTACAGGAAATAGTCTCATTCTCAAACTCAATTTTCCATCTATCATTTCCTTTCCCTTTCCAGCATGCTAATCTTCATACTCTGTAACTATTTGAAAACAAAATCCTATTTTTTCAACCACCAGATATTTAAGTAAGATGAGTTTTAGCTATATGTAAAAGCATAGTAGTATTTTGGTTGTGAACCTAGCCATAGCAGTGAAGATATGTAACTTGTAGAGGCCACCTCCTATAGCCAGGCAGGACTCTTAGTGGAGGAAGAATGACACAAAATTTTCCACCCAAAATTTGACCTGTCTACAAGAAATTCAGGGACAAAGATGGAGTATAGACTGAGGGAAGAGCCAACTAAAAACCAACTCAACTTGAGACCCATTCCATGGGCAAGCACCAATCCCTGACACTATTAATGATGCTGTTATGCTTGTTGACAGGAGCCTAGCATAACTCTCCTCTGAATAGCTTCATCCAACAGCTGACTGAAACAGTTTCAGAGACTCAACAGCCAAACATTGGATAAAGATCTGAAACCCATATGGACAAGTTGGGGGTGGATTGAGGGCCCTAAAGGGGATCGTAACTACACAGGAGAACCAACAGTCAACTAACCTGGACCCATGGGAGGGCAGAATATCAGAGATTGAAGCACCAAAGAAAGAAGATAGACTGGCTGGCCTAGGCTTCCTGAAAATGCATAGCAGATGTGCAGCTTTGTCTTCATGTGTGTCCCTGAACAACTGGAAAGGAAGCTGTCCTTAAGGGCATTGCCTGTCTGTGGAATCCATTCCCCTAACTGTGCTGCCTTGCCTGGTCTCAGTAGGAGGAAATGTGCCTAGTCCTGGTGAGACTTTAAGTGCTACTGTGTGGAGAGAACCTAGGGGAGCCTCTACCCTCTCAGATGAGACGGGGAGGAGGGTGGAGGATGAACTGTATGTAGGGGAAGAAGGAAGAAGACTGACATTTACTGGGATGGAAAGTGAATAAATAAATAAATTAACAGGGGAAAAAGCATATTAGTAGCAGAAAGAGAGGATTTCAGCCTTAATCTATCAAGGTCTCCTGATTTTTCTCCCTTGGTTGCTTTCAAAGGTCTATTTTAAAACCTTCTGAATATAGTTAAGAAGGGATCAACAGATCCTGAGGCAATGACCTGAAATAAGTAGAATTCAGTCTCAAATAGTTGCTTCTCTGGACATTTGCATCAATATACTCAGAAAATATGATACACATCTTCCTTCAATTGTTGGCCATCCAACAAGGAGTGAAGGTGTAGTTGTTGGCTAATTAGGAAGACACAGAATTGAGGAGCAGATACTACTACCTTCTTTAGTGTCACAGGCTTGCAAGCAAGGCTGGGAGTAACATCATCAGAAATAATAGCTTAGCTGTAGATTATCCTTACTCTCCTTTTTTGTACTGAGATAGTATACCTGTATGTGTAATGGCTGATACTCTACAACCATGTAAGTTTCTATCTGGCAAGTAATTGAAGTAGGTCCTGAAATAACTTTATTCCATAATTGAATATGGATATATAAGTTTGTTCTGTGTCTATGATCACAAAAGTATGAAATAACTCAAAGAAGATTTGACAGTGTGAAACCAGTAATTGGAGGTAAGCTATGACATCCACTAAAAGTAGCACGTGCAAGTAAGCCAATGAAGCAACAGGGAATAGAGAATTTCAAACAATATAAGATCTTTTTATCCCTCTAGTGCAGAGGAATGTGCACTATGTAGTTAGTATATTTTTTAAGAATCGGTGAAAAGATAGACAGTCAAAAGAGGGGCCAATAGCAATAAATATGCAGATGTGACCAAGGTCTTACGCTCAACTTTAGTGAGTGAAGAGAATAAACTCTTTTTAAAGAAAGGCTTTTAATGGTTAGTTTTGTGTGTGTGTGTGTGTGTGTGTGTGTGTGTGTGTGTGTGCTCATGTGTGTGCACATGTGTGTGTTTTTAGTGCTTGTGTAGGCTAGAAGAAGACATCATATTGTTGGTAATTTAGGTTATGTTTCGTTGTGAGCTGTCACATGGATACTGAGAGTAGAACCTGTGCTTTTTGTAAGAGAAGCAAGTGCTCTTAACTGCTGAGCCATCTTTTCGGCCTCCAAGATGCTGGTTTGCTTTCATTTGGTTTGGTAGTCCTAGAAGTCCTATAGAGTATTTGGTTTTATCATTCTAAGATAAAACACATTTTTTTAAAACAATAATAAATGGAAATTAAATTCTGTTCTTATTCAATATTAAAAAAATGAATTTCTTTGACAGGTCCCAGGTAAGCAAGAATAATATATTCATTGCCCAACACCACTCCCCCCCCCCCCCCAGGAATGCCCATTTTCTAACATTTACACTATGTGGTAATACACTTTCACAACAGTGAAAGGGGTCCTTCCAGACATAATTAAGGGTCATCATGAATTATCTGAGTGGACATTAAACCAAATGATGACTCTTTTTTTTAGATAGACAGTGATAAAGATACACAGAGAATACATCATGAGATAACTGAGACATAGATGGGTTTATATAAAGCCAAGGAACTCTGTGAGCCAGGTAAACAAGTGAAAATTTGGGAAGCATATTTCAGAATCTTGGAGAGTGTAGAGCAGTGCTGTCACTTTACTTTGGGCCTATAATCTTCAGGACAGTGGGATAATGACTTCCTTGTCTCTCTCTCTCTCTCTCTCTGTGTGTGTGTGTGTGTGTGTGTGTGTGTGTGTGTGTGTGTGTGAATGTCTGCTACAATAAGAAATTAATACAGTAGAACTGTGGTGAATTACTGTTGCAATCCTTCCTGCATATTTGATTTCAAAATTGCTTTGAGCACTGATTGGGTACAGAACTTTATTCTTTTCTGGAATGATTTTCTGGCAACATAGAAATTATTTAGTCAAATATCAAATAAGATCTCGGTTAGGCAAAATTACACAGCAAAAGGAGAACCCCTCCCCCACTTTCCTCTATGTGGGAAGAGAGAGTAAATTATCTACATTGTTTCCATTGTAGAAGTACATAGTAGCATGACAGGAAATTAAAAGACCTCTTAGAACATTTTTTTCCTTTATGAAAAATTACTGGCAATGCTCTGTTAACAAGTGGACACATTAACCTGGAGTTCATCTGTCCCTTAGGGATCTGCCTGGTATCATTCTTCCAAGTTGGTGAGCACAGGTTCCAAAGTGTCACACCCAACCTTGACCAGCAAGGATGACACAACACTCTTGGACTCTTCTTAAGCAGTTTATTCAGGAACCTTGAACGATCTTCTGACCCCCAAGGGGAGCAACCCAAGCCCTTATATGTTCTATGCCTAGCTCATCACACCAGGCCACGTGGGGAGTGCTGATAGGATGCCATAATATGGAAGCAGATCAGGATAGCCGTCGCAGCCAAATAAGGAGTTGTTTATTATTCCAGCACTCCAGCAAGGAGCAGAAGCCAGTGCCATCTTAGGGTGCAGTTCAGACAACTCTCTACACCAAAGGCTTCCAGAAAGCTTCCTTCATCTTTTAGAATAACTAAAGATGAAATGAGGTCTCAGAGAGAAGACACACAAGTATCACATCATTCCTCTATAGTGCTTCTTACTTTAGTAAGAAATTGTTAGAAAAGTTTCTCCATTTCATGCATAACCACCCAGGCCAAGAACATTTGATGAGCAAGAATCAGATCAAGTGTTTTCCATATAATTACTGCATGGTTGAAAATTGTGTTCCACAGATAGCAAAAGTCTACACTGAAATATATCTAAGTAAAATATTCAAAATAAGCTATCATTTAATTTAAGTCTTTGATTTTGTTGTTTGGTGTTATTGCTTTGTTTTGTTTATTTTTCACTAGATTTCACTTTTAAGGAGTCAGGAAATGAATCTAAACAGTATAAGGAAAGAAATTCCTAGAAATTCCTTAAATTTTATTTGTTTGTAACTTCCTCCTGATCAATCTAATATGAATTGGTAAAACTATTAAAGTTACAGAATATTACATTAGGAGAGAATCTTTTTATGCTCAATGGAAAGTTTTTGACAATGAACCTTGAATTGCTCTATAATTGAACTAAGCTAGAAGAATTGCATGGAGAAGTAAAATAGAAGTAAAAAATTCCCCCCAAAAAGTACATGAGAATCATGTAGGTCATAGAAAAGAGTGCAGATAAAATTTAAAGAATACTCATCAGTGGTAGGACACAAGTCAATTCTGAATGGCATGATTTTGATATTTAAATTATAAATGTTTGCCTCATATATAATTCATACATGTTCTTTTAAAGAAAATATGTTGGGCCGGGCGGTGGTGGAGCATGCCTTTAGTCCCAGTACTTGGGAGGCAGAGGCAGGCAGATTTCTGAGTTCCAGGCCAGCCTGGTCTATGGAGTGAGTTCCAGGACAGCCAGGGCTACACAGAAAAAACCCTGTCTTGAAAAACAAAAAACAAAACAAAACAAAAAACAAACAAAAAAAAGAAAATATGTTGGGTTTCAAATTCTAATATAGTTATATGCACAGTCTAAATTTAGGCATGTTTTATAATTCACAACTTCTGGGCTCTTTCCTATGGTTGTTTTTCTGCAGTAATTGAAGTTGAATAGTGAACTTCAAAGAAGACATTAGAATCCCTCCATCTCTGCTCCAAATTTTGAAATGAGGAACCTGATGTGTCTTTGGTTATATATATATATATATATACATACACACAAAGGCTACTAATGTTTTGCCTGCTGCTCTTTGGAGAAGTTAGAATGCATAATAATTACATGGCATCACACCATCCCATTCTTGGGAAAAAGTGAGTCCTCTTATTACCTGGTGATTCCCTACCTTCAGGACTACTATAAATTTGTTTGTACTGAAGCTCAGTTTTCTGTCTTAAGGGACAGAGCTCTTTAGAGTACATTGAATTTGTGCATTAATCTGTACATATACAATTCATCTATCTATTTTACCACAAATCCTAAAGAATAGGCTTGCTCACCTTAGCTATTGAAGGAAACAAGAATAGGAGCATACTGTTAGATTACTTGATGCTAGAAATAGCCTGCTTCTCCAGCTATCTTGAAGTTGCAATGAAAATTGAAGATGGAGGATGGTATATCTGAAAGTTCTTTCCTCAGACCTCTGCCATGCACTGATTTTTTAGCTATGTTGTCTCCCGTGTTGCTTCCCTAGTTTCATGAGGAAAAGAAAATAAAATCTTTAGAAGTAAGCAAAGAGAAAAAAATTCTAATCCAAAAGCATTACTTCATAGACATTTGGAGGTATGATGGGATAAAAGTTTTGTTTGAATTGGGATTTGTTTACTTAATTGTTTTTTGTATTTAAAAACATACATGTATATGTGCCAGTATATACATGCCTATGTGCAGGCCTGTGTGTGCATGTGTGTGTACATACATGTGTATATTTGTGCATATGCATTGGTACCTACAGTGACCAGAAAGGCATGATATCCCTTGGACTAGAGTTTCAAGTAATTGTGTGTACTGCACATGGATGCTAGAAACCAAACTGGGATATTTTTTTTCCTTTTTAAAGCCAAGTATTATTAAACACTGAACCATCTCTCTAGTCTGCTGTTTATTTTTCTTCTCAAGGCCCTCTAATCTTGGATTATAAGACTGCTGTTGGGAATTACATAAAAACAAAGCATGAAAGGAATTTTTGTTTATTTTTTTCTCTCATGAAATTTCAGACAAACTGGTGTTTAAAGTTACAAATATTATCCCTGTTTTTCTAGAACTATTAATAAACACTATTTTGTCATAATGTCTTTATTTTAAGTGATATTGGAGAGGGGGTAACAATGAGAAAACAAGAAGGTAAAGCAGAGGTTTTATTTGCACAAGGGAGAGATGGAAACAAGATAAGGAGAGAATAGATGCAGCCACTTCCTAGGGGTGAGCTTCTTTCAAAGGTGAACTTTTGTCTGTAAAATTAAGCTTAGCATCCCTCCTTTGTTCTGTTATTGTATTCTGGGTTCTTTGACATGATTCACTGCTGTTTAGTACACTAAAACTCACAAGTATTTATTGAGCCAGTACATAATCCAAGTTATATATTGACTTTTTGAAATCTCCAAAAATAAACATTCAACCAGAACTTATTCCTAGCCAAATAGAAGAGAATACACACATACAGAAACTGAAATGTAATGCACAGTAGGACACAGTCAAAGGCAAGAAGGAATTGTCTTTGGGAAATGCTAAGTGGATCATGTCACCCCCTTCATTTCAGCAGGGTTGTCAGTAGGGGACAGGATCCAATTCAGATAGTTCCAAGATCGTTAATAAAGGAACTACTCACTGAGAGAGGAGAAGGTTTCAGGGCAACTCACTAGGGACTGTAAAGGTACAGAGAATAGCAACCATAGGATGCTGTTAATCTCTTAGCTCTAAAAGAGATAGCTGAAGAAAATGGTGTTGCTGAAGCTCAAGGAGAAATAGAGACATAGCAGAGTATGGTACAAGAACTTTATAGGAGAAGAAAACAAGGCAAATCACGATGGGGAAAGCATACAGCAAGGAGTGAGAAACAAATACCTCAACCTGTCTCTCTCCTCACCGCCTGATAACCTACTATTGTGCAGCATTGGTCAAGCCAAACTGGAAAGTCCACCACAGCAGGAAGGCTGGATCATGCAATAATACTCCCTGAGAGTCAGAACTTAGAAGGCAAGGGAAGAAGAGAGTCTGAGAATGGGACAACAAATGGTGACTGTTTATTTATTTTGACATAAAAGGAAACAGGCCACATACCAATATTAGCCTTGGAGCTTGATATCAGTGTTAATATCTGCATAGCATTCCTAGGTATGTGAAGAGACTGAGGGGAAAAGGGCGCAAATGGAAAGTGAAAGACAGCCATTCCAATCAGCTTGATGCTATTTCATATGCCAAAAACGTGATCTCAAGATGAAAGAGGAGAACTAAATATATTCCTGCTGGGTGCCTTGGACTGTGGCTAGTAGTCAAATGACATTGACTTTTAAGGAAGAACAAGTTGGAACACTCACCCTACTATCAGAAAGCATAAGCTGAAGACTTTCAAAGAGAAAGCTGGGCAGTGTTTTCAGTGAAGTGAGTTGTCCTGTCGATGAGAAAGCAGAAAGGAGGGAAAGGATGTGATGCTTCTAAAGCTAACAGAGCTTAGCATCATATGAGATGGGAACAGAAGAACAAAGGCTCTTATTGTTCTCAGCTTGTGTTCTGTGTGTGAGTGATGGTACGTATGTACCACATTGTGATAGAAGACGGAGGACGGCAGCCTCTAGTGTTTTTCTTTACCTTCCATTGTGTTTGAGAAAGTTTTTCTTGCCCAGTACTGAAGTACACCAGACTGTCTGGCCCGTGAGCTTCTGTGTCTCAACCTCCAGTTGCTCTGTGCTGGGATTAAAGACACATGCCACTGCATGTAGCTCTTTATGTGTGTTCTGGGAAATGAAACTCAAGATACTCACACATGCACAGCCAGTGCTTTACCCACTGAGCCATCTCCTCAGCCACAAATAGAGGCTTTTAGTCTGCACTGTTACCTACCATGGAAAAGCGAGTTGGCCGATGGTGAAATAAGGGAGGAATGATTGAGCGCATATCAATTACTTGTTCTGGCTAGTGGAGGACACACCACTGGACCACAATTCTAAGCCTGATGTTGTGGCTCCTCTCGAGAAAGGACTCACATTCACAGTGATAGGTGATGTCTTAGAGTAAATCATTTTACCGGGAATAGAAAATAACAATGGATTTATTATTGATAATAATGGCAATTTGGCAAATCACATCTTAGTAATGTGATTATATAAAGGGATCAATACAAGATGTAGGAAAGGTATATTTTGGGGTAGGAGAAGAACGGGAGAAAACACTGGTCCATTAGAGGCCAAGCAAAAAGGCATTTTCAAGGTAAAATATTTCTAACAAGAACCAGGGCTGAGAAAGGCTATTGAGAGTATTCAATTACCCAAATTACTCTTCCTGGACTCAGACAGAGAAGGAGCTGTGTGAGACAGACCATGTGCAGTACGTGCCTGACCTAGGAAGCTCTTTGTTTCTCAGTACAAGTGTCTTGACTCTGTTAACCGGGGAGGGAGGGGGCGGGGGGGGAGGGAACAAGCCTTTTCACTGCTAGTGTTCTGATTCTGTGTTAATCAAACCTGGTATGAGTGGCCTTTAATCACATTTAATGACAATATGCCAAGAGTCCACAGGAGGGAGACACAAGTTTCTAAAAGTAACACAATAAATAATTAAATTGCCATAATTCCTTAAAGCACAAAGTTTCAGCTCTTATTTTTCTTTTAATTATTCTTTTTTCCTGGTGGACCATTTAAAAGGCATATTTTTAAGAATACCAAAGGGATATTTATCCCAAGCATGAAGATTATTTTGTTATTGTTGTTAAACAAAGTCTATATATGAATTTAATTTTTGAATACCTTGACTACTGATAACATAAAATTTGTTTCATTATCTTTTAGTAATTATGCTAAGTGCTTAAATCTTTGTAGTTGTTTTCTTATGAGGCTCTCTAAAGTGTCTTTATTCTCTTTGTGTTATTCTCTTTCTCAGTCTATCTTTACTTTCATGTGTATGAGTGTTCTGCATGAATATATGCATGTACATCATGTACTTTCCTGGTACCCAAATGGAGGTACAAATGGTAATGAGCCACAGTGTAGATGGATTGAACCGAAGTCCTCTGCAAATGCAACAAGTTCTCTGAGCAATGATTCTAGCCTCTCCTTCTCTTTGTATGTGTATGTAGGGCTTGGGTGCATGCCCCTCTTCCCTGTGTGTGTGTGTGTGTGTGTGTGTGTGTGTGTGTGTGTGTGTGCACATGCACTCACCTGTATGAATGCATAGACTAGATGACTACCTCAGATTTTGCTACATAGGTTCCACCCACCTTGGTTTTTGAGTTACCTTGGCCTAACATTTGCTTGCTAAGCTGGGCTGGTTGAGGGTTTGAGCCCCAATAATCTGCTTGTATCTGCCTCTGGTACTAGGGGTGTAATGATATGCTACCCATGTCCAACATCCCTTATTCAGGTCACAGAGATCCAACTCAAGTACTCGTGTTTGCAAGAAGAACATTTGACCACCTGACACTGCATAGGTTAGATGACATCCCTCTGGTCTGTTTTGTTTGTTTTTATGAGAAAACATTTTTGTACTGCAGCTCCGGCTGATTTGAAATTCACTTTGAATCCTATACTGCTTACTCACAAAATTCTCCTGTCTCAGCTTCCCAATCCCTGGGTTAACAGGAATGACTCATCATACCTGACTAATTTTCTGAACTCTTTCATGGTGAACTTGTAGGTTTACATAGCAGAGTTAAGATGTGCTTTGCATTTCAGTACTGAAAACTAGATTTTGTTTCTGATACCTTGCTATCTCTTGTTCAGTATAGACTAAGCTTTCTACCATCCTGCACTTAAACAGACACATGCTTTGCTTTTCTAATGAAACCTAAGTAGATGGATGCATTTTTAAAAAAATGTGTATGTCTCTCCTGGCTATTTTCTTCCCTGATGGCAAATCCTCCTTGTAAATCTGAGAGAGTGAAGGGTCATTCATCCCAGAGCCTTGAATGTCACCGGGAACATCATCTCAGCTTGAAAATGTCATAAGAAGTGGCTAATTAATAAAGTTTGTAGGTATAATCAGGTCTTTCTAGTCTTCATAGGCTCTATACCACCCGCCTTCAACTCCTCTAAGATTAGCCATTTTAATAAAAAAATCAGTCATAGATAGAAAGATGGAAATGTAGATGACTATGTTCCAATAAATCTTTATTTATAAAAGCAGATGGCAGGTATATTCAACCATAGACCATAGTTTATTGATATCTTCTCTATACTCTTGACTTAAAAAGATGTTATAGCAGTATAACATGGATGGTACTGTATAATATTTTATTTTACAAAGGAGCAGTATTTTAGAACTGAAGGAACAAAGTCAATTGTGTGTTTTTATATAAGATACTCTGTTACAATGGCACAACACAAAAATTAGTTTGCATTCTAAAATTTAATCTAACTTAGCCACACCAAGAGCCAACAAAAGAGGGTAGCAAAAACTACTTGGCAGAATGGAGAGATGGCTCAGTTGGGAAACTATTTTACAGAGAAGCATAAGGACCCAATTTTGACACTCAGGACCAAAGTGAAAGATGGGTATTGTAGCACACATTAGTAGCTCCAGCACTGAGAAAAGGAACACTATACCTGGAGCATAGTGATCGGCCAGCCTTGCAGAACTCTAGGAGAATAAAGAAAGCCTGTTCACAAAACAAGTGTGACACTAGAGGTTACACACAGGCATACACATGTATTCATGTGCTCCTGCCCACAGATTTATGTCCCCATCCCCACACAAACACATGCATGCTCATACCAAAAATCTACTTAGAACAATCATTTGATTAAAAGTTGATCATATAGAAATTTTCTTCAGCATCAAAAACTCAGGGGCAAAAAAGGCAATCTGAGTTCTCTGAAAAGCTATGTGCATGGAGAAAAGGTTATGTCTAAGCAAGGGACCAGGGGAAGACCTTTCTTTCCTTCTTTCTTTCTTTCTTTCTTTCTTTCTTTCTTTCTTTCTTTCTTTCTTTCTTTCTTTCTTTCTCTCTCTCTCTCTCTCTCTCTCTCTCTCTCTCTCTCTCTCTCT
>JADRCD010234365.1:10922-23713 GCA_019843815.1 Montemys delectorum
TCTCTCTCTCTCTCTCTCTCTCTCTCTCTCTCTCTCTCTCTCTCTTTCTAAATTTTTGGAATAGGTTTTAATTTTATTTTTTTTAAATTTAATTTTATTTTAAATTATTTTTTACACTCCATATTTCATTCCCTGCTCCCCCATCCACCCTCCAACTGCTCCACATCCCACACCTCCTCCTAACCCCACCATGTCTCTACGTGGATGCCCCCAGGCCTCAGCCCACCTGACCTCTAAACTCCCTGGGGCCTCCTGTCTCTTGAGGGTTAGGTGCATCATTTCTGAGTGAACACAGACTCAGAACTCCTCTACTGTATGTGTGTTGGGGGCCTCATATCAGCTAGTAGATGCTGTCTGTTTGGTGATCCAGTGTTTGAAAGATCTCAAGGGGCCAGATTGATTGAGATTACTGGTCCTCCTACAGGATCGCCCTTCTCCTCAGCTTCTTTCAGCCTTCCCTAATTCAACAATAGGGGTCAGCTGCTTCTGTCCATTGGTTGGGTGCAAATATCTGCGTTTGATTCTTAACATTTTTTTGTGTCATTTGGATATTAACATCAATTTAATTGTGTAATTATTCATGTATAGGTTTAAAAAGAGGCAAAATTTATAATGGAGATATTATGAATTTTCTCTTCCTGGTGTGTTCTCCCGGCTATGTAGATTTCTTAGTTATGTGGCATACATCTGGCTGTGTGCTCATTTTAAATTCTGCATGGATATTCCTTTTTACATAAGTATATTTTAAAATCACAATTATTTAGAGGCTTAGGGAGAAATAATTTGTGAAATATTATATAACAAATGCACAATGTAGGCCTCACAGTGCCTTGTGAAGTGTGATTGTCCCAGCAGTCAAAACTACTTTCTATAGAGTAGTCTGTAGCTCTCTTGTTGATATTTAGAGATTTGTTTCCAAACTTTTTATTTTTTAAAATTTGCATCTTTTAAGACAAAACTTCATAATGTGTGCAAATGATGAGAAAATGCCCTTATTTTAGCTCTGCTCTGCAACATATAATATCTAGAAATCATTACATTCCTAGGATTGTCACAAAATCATAGTGTAACACCCTTTCCTGCAGCTTGCCCCCCCCTCTAATTCTCTCTCTCTTTTTCCTCTTCCTCTGTCATTCATGTTGCTAATTTCCTGCTTCACACAAATGAATCTCTGAGCCAGGTATTTCTTGTGGGACCTGAGGGGTTCTTAGGCATGGGCATCAAAATCCCTAGCAATTCTAAGAAAAATCCATGGAACTGGCCAGCACATACCAGTTGTCTTGTAGGAAAAAAATATCCAACCAGTTCCCTAACCTACAAACAGACAGAAAGCAGATGAAAGCTGAAGGTTGGAAAGTTATTCAACCTTCAATATGAAAAAGATGTGATTAAAAACCAAAGCATGATATGTCAATAATTTTTTAATCTTGGCTTGTGCTTTTCACATTCTATGTAAGGAAGTTAATGTTGAATATGGATCTACTTAATTTATTATTCCAAAACTGTTTTGTCTTATTTCAACTGCCCTTTTCCAAGTTAATCTTAAACTAATTATATTAACTGATTTGGACAATTGTTTTTTTTTTTCTTGGTTTGCTAACATCACTGAAACTGTCACTCTAATGGTAATAGTTTATTTAACTACTATTTAAAAGAAATTCCAACGTAATGTTTTAAAAGAGTATTTCAATATGACATTGATAGTTAAAGGCCATATGGTTTTCAAATTAAACTTCAGACCTTAATATATACTTCTAGTAATGAACTTATCATATTCTTTACATAGTGACTAACAATATCTAGGAATTGTACATTGTATTTTAAAATTGTACTCCTTTTAAAAGTGTTTAGTTACAATTTTAAAATCCACAGATAGTAATGGCACAGAGTTTGTGATTTTAAAAAGGGTCTTCTGTGCGTAAGAAGCTAAGTAGAAGTTTTATTTCTACACTTGCTTTGTGATGTGGGTGATTTAATAATCACAAGCTTCAATTTTCTCATCTGTATAATGAGGATTCCAAAGTCATACCTCACATAACCATTGTTTGTTTTAAATAGGACAATGGGCAATTAATACAAAGTACTTGCTCTTCTCTTTCCAAAGTGTTATCTCATTTAAATTTTACAAGTGGCTACTCTGCCAGTTCTTGATTCAGTTCCTGTTCTCTGTTGAAACATCTGAATTTGGCTTCTATTATCTATCTTTCTCTTGATATTCTCTTTTTCAACATTAGGACCAGAATAGTTGATAGTATTCTGTGTATGCATTCCAAAGCATCTGTAGTCTAAAGTTAACGTCCATAAACTGCTTCAAAGGCTTTTGGGACATGCTCAAGTTTATGATAACATCGTAGCTCAATTTTCCGCATTACTTATCTTTCCCATCAGTGTGGCAAAATACCTGATACAATTAACTTAAGAAAAACAGTGTTGACTTGGGCTCACAGTCTGAAGATATAGTTGGTAAAAGCATGAGGTAACTGATCACGTGTGTCAGCAGTTAAGAAACAGATATGAATTCTAGGACTCTCCTCACTTTCTCCTTTTTTGTTCATGGTGCCCAGCCCATGAAAGGATGACACCTTCATTTGGATTGGTCTTCTCACCTCAGTTAAACATCTGTGGACATAGACATGACTAAGACTGTGTGTCCTACGTCATTCTGAAATATTTCAGGTACACAGTCAAACTTGACCATCACAATCAGTGGCCTGTGACATCTGCAGGGAGACCTCAGATGTTGTGATGGCTAGTGCTGGTTGTCAAATTGACACAACCTGAGAAGTAAGAGCCTCAACTGGAGAATGCCATTTCATTGGCCTGTGCACATGTCTTAGGGACCTTTTCTTGATAGCTAATTTGTTCAGGAGGGTTCTGACCAGTCAGTGAAGTACCACCTATAGGTAGGCCTAAGATATATTAAAATAAACAATCAAAAATATATCTGAACATGAGACTGGAAGCAATCCAATAAGCCTATTTCCTCTAGGGTTTCTACTTCAAACTCTTCTAACTTGGCTACTCTGTATAATAGATTTAACTTGTAAATTGAAGTAAATCCTTTCCTCCTTAAATTACTCTTGATCCTGGTGTTTATCACATCAACTGAGATCAAACTAGAGCAGGCTGCTTCCATTAGTAGAGAGAAGGGCAACCTATGACTGACAAAAACAAGAATCTGCTTCAGTGACACTGTCACCTATGAGGTAGGTCTCTGAGTGGGTTCATGATCTTGTTCTGAAAATCATCATTATAAAACCAATACTCCAGTCATACAACATGACTCAAATAGTTAAGAAAGAAAAATAAACTGGAGTTCAAATTCAGGGTAAACCTTTTTTAAAGAGTAGCTGTGTTAGGAGGGGCAGCATCCAGTTTACCCTCACTTGTATAGAATTTGTAGATGGCCCATGTAATTGTGTGTCGATCTGTTAAAACCAACTGGAATCATATACCTACTTATAGACTAGCAAATAGGTGCTCCCCATCTATTAAGAACAGCCTGTTTCAGAGTTTTAAATATAATGTGATTAAGTTTTAAATTGAGTTGAAAAAAAAAGAGTAAGTTACACATAAATTGAGTTACTGGAGTGGTTTCACTTTTAAAAACTGAATTAAGGGCTTTGAAATTAATTTAGTTTTGAACAGAATGTGTTCAGTGTAAGTTTTGTGAATTAATTTGCCTTTGCACTAACTCTTTGGAACAAAAAGAACAAAGCAATTTCAACAGTTTATTTTCCATGTTTACAACCCTGCATCAAACTTTTCCCTGCAATAAACATGAATTATATACCTCTTGCAGGTGGGAGTCCAATCTGTGCATTCCTTTCCTGCAAACAACACATGTACCCATGGACTCTTCCTGCATCCGTATTAAGTCCCCTCATCTCAACTAATTACATAGTAAAGATATTTAATTCATTTTCATCTTTAATTATATACTTATGATTAATGGTGGAAGCACTTCTATGTTATAGCCTCAAAATTCCACTTTAATTAGTGAGAAACATTCCAGACAATTTAGAAGATTCTTAATAGATATATTGTTTTATTTAAAAAATATTCAGAAGTACTAAAAAGTCAAAGTCAGTTTTCTTTGAAGATTGAATCATTAATAATTAGGGATGGAGGCAAGTACCTTAAAGCGGCAGTGCTTCAAGAATTCCAGCTCTGAATCTAACCGGTATGCCTCTGTTCTAATCTTACTCTGTACATTTCAGAGTTGTGCCTGGAGAAATAAGCAACAACTCTATTATGTTCAGATCCTTAATCCAAAGAACTAGGTTAACCATAAATTTGCTCTGATAATTAAATTAGAAATGGTTGCCTAGCAGAGAGCATTGCTCGGTATAGCGTGGTTTTTAGAGTATGCTCCATTTAACAGATTATACGAATTCAAAATTATGTGTTACAGAGAATCACTAATATGCACTAATATGTACATACATAATGTATGTAGTTAAAATTTTTTAAATTCAGGCCTGGAGAGGTGGTTCTTAAGAGTACTTACTGCCCTTCTAGAGGACTAGAGAACTGTTCCCAAGACACCCTGGGTGGTTCAAAACTGCCTGTAACTGCAGCGTCAGAAGATCTGATGCCTTCTTCTGAACTATGGAAATATCTTCACACATCCACAAATATGCACATCACACACAAAATGACAAAGACACACACACATACACACATACACACCTGAGTGAGAGAGAGAGATTGAGTCTGCAAAAGCCAATAATAAGGTGTTAAATTATAATTATTTGTCGTGAACACAAGCGACATATGCCTGAGGTGTATTGATTTAAAATTTGGGGTGATGGTATTAGGGTCACACTAAATAAGACCTTTAGATGTTGATGATGTACAAGTGAGACTTCTGCTTACTTTAATACTAATGAGAAAAGCTGAATTGCTGGGCCTGCCCATGTTTGTCAATATATACTTGCTTTGATACAAGACTTTGATAGAAACAACTCCCACCAGCAAGAATTCACAGTTCAGTGTGGCTCTTTATTGTAGGAAAGTCAAAACAAGAGCTTGAAGTGGCTGCTCATATTACTCCTCAATCAGAAGAGAGTAATAAATACATGCTAGTAGGATCTCTCTCTTTCTCTGTCTTTCTGTCTCTCTGTCTGTTTCTGTGTCTCTGTCTTTCTCTCTGTCTCTGTCTCTGTCTGTCTCTCTCTCTCTGTCTCTCTCTCTCTGTCTCTCTCTCTCTGTCTCTCTCTGTCTCTCTGTCTCTGTCTCTGTCTCTGTCTCTCTCTCTTTCTCTTTCTCTTTCTTTCTCTCTCTCTTTTGATTTTGTAGTCCAGGGTCCTTTGCGTAGAGAATATATGCCCTCACATAATAAAAAATTAGATGGGTCTTCATGTATTAATTAAATTCTTCAAAATTATCTCTGACAGGCATGTGTAGAAGCCTGTCTCCTTGGTAATTCTAGGTTTGGTCTAGTTAATTATTACCTCTGATGATCACATGGCTTAATCTAAAACTTGTAATTTGAGCTGTGTCTTGAGTTACTGCTACTATAACAACAGCCAAGGCACTGTAGGGTTGTAATAGTGACAGAATCCATTGATTCCACTATCTGTTTCTATGTAAAAAGTTCTCCTTATTCTTTAAATGTAGTAGATTAAAGCAACAATAAACATAATGTTCTATGTAGTTTCTATGTCAAGAATATTAGGATGAATTGAACTCACTCAAAACATCTGATAAGGTTTGAATCCAGATGCCAGGTCAGGCTAAAGCCATCCGAATTGTTAATGGGAACAGAAACCTCACTTCTTGGATTCTTATGTATCTTGCAAAGAAGTAAGGATTTTAGGGATAGTTGCTCTTCCTTCCTTAAGGCTCCTACTAGAGGATATATGATTTTTTTTTTGAGTGAATCTCAGACCTATTTGTTTCTGTTGTTGTTAGAGTTATTGTTGCTACGCTGAAACACCATGGCCATGCTGAGAGACAACTTGGGTAGAAAAGGGATTATTTGCTTACACTTCCACATTGTATTTCATCACTGAAGGAAGTAAGGACAGGAAGTCAAGCAAGGCTAAAAACCTGAGGCAGAGATAACACAGAGGCTATGAAAAGGCACTGCTTACTGACTTGCTCCTCATGGTTTGTTCAGGATGCTTTCTCACAGCACTAAGAACCACCACCCCAGGGTGCCTAGGGAATGGCACTACCTACGTTGAGATGGCTTTTACCACATTATTTAACACAATCCCCTCCAGACAGGCTCATGAGAATAAATACAATATAAATAAAGCTTTGTTAAGATTCACAAAGTGATATTAATTTGTGTTGAGAATTAAAGCTAATCACTGAAATACATATGAAAAATCAAGAATTATGAGTTATTTGCCCATTTGAGAGCATTGGAACCATAGAAGATATATAGATATATACATATACATTATTAAAGTTAACTGAAATTGTTTAGAAACAACACTTAGTGAAATGTCACTCTTATACTTTTTGTCTTTCCATAACTGTTTTAGAATTACAGATTCTATATTTCAGGACATATGTAAAATATAAATGAGTAAAACTTTTAACATATTTTATTACATTGCTAGTAATAAACTGAACTCTTTTGAAAACAAAAGAACACACTTTTACATAAGTTTTTTTCCTTGAAAGTTATATTAAATTCTCAATCAAGACTTATTTTGACTGTCGCTTCAAATTCTTGATAAACATCTTTAACAAATACTTCATTCACATAGCTAGATATTAAACTAATGAAAATAATTTTATAACCATTTACAATTTATATTGAATTATGTTTAAAATTCTAATAGCTTTTTTCAATGTATTGTGAAAATATGAACAGATTTAAAATGCAATCCATTTTCCTTCATCAAGTGTTTCAAAATAATGATTAAACTCTAATTTATAAAATTAACTCTATTGTTGAATTAGAGTCCTCAATTTTACTCCAAAATACCACATCAGAGATATGCCTCTAAAACTCATATCAGACAACGGACAAACAGATCAATGCACAAAGTAGTTAAGGTATTAGAATCCTGGCTGGATTAAGTCTTTCACATGTCTCTGATTGCGGCACGATAGATTTGAAGCAAACTTGTGGGAAGCTGCTTGGTATCACATATGTAGGCACCACTGGAAGGCCCACATTCTTCACTTTCCTTTTGAGATACATAAGAAGTCACTAATTCTGCCACCGTAGTACATCCAGGTAGAACAACAGATACAGGATATTGGTTATCATTTTTACTTCCTGGAAACCCTACCTAACTCTTTCTTCATAGTTTCTGGCAAGATTCCCTGTGTGGAAGCCTGAAACCTCTCACTGTCCACATCTGGAAGTCACCATGGTCAAAGAGGAATTTTCATGTCTTCCTTCCACCCCTTCTTTGGAACCTGAGCTCTCACAAACCTATAGCTCATGCACAACATGTACAACAGAAGCATTCCTGTAGCTCTGTGGCAGTCATGGTGAACTCAAAACGCAATGCATTACTCAAGAGGTTCTACCCTTCGTCCATGCAAACCTCCTTTCATGTCATATGTATGAAAGTGTAACAATCCAAATATGTGTGGTATTTAGTACCTAGTAATGCTAATAAATAATTAGGTCATTGGTTATTTACTGTGGTGTGCATTTATTATTGTTTAGAATAGACTCATACTTGAATGAAAATCATAACATAAAACCATAGTAATGATATTCTTGACAACAGTCTCATGCACCTCGCTTATTAAGTCTCTTGATTGTACAGAGGGTCTAGATGGCCATGAACCTATAGCACCTAAGTTCTTGTAAGTGCATCGTGTAATTTTCAGAGAAGGGTGGAATTGCCTAGTGAGGCTATACCAAGACAAAAGCTCATCCTTAGCTGAGGACTAGCTATGTATTTTGAGTCTGACACAAAAATTTTGAGCTGACACCATTATTCTCAGAAGAATATTTCCAGATTTTCAGTAATACCTGCCTACCCTTTTATGCATGAATTTGTATTCAGCTGTGATGCATGCCACTTGGTAGGGGACATGGGGTGGGTCTGCAATATCTTAA
Source organism: Montemys delectorum (assembly GCA_019843815.1). Taxonomy (NCBI): domain Eukaryota; kingdom Metazoa; phylum Chordata; class Mammalia; order Rodentia; family Muridae; genus Montemys; species Montemys delectorum. Next base: position 18,964 of record JADRCD010234365.1, read on the forward strand.
GGCCTATTTCTAGAGATCATTTAACTCATTTTTCTGATTTAACTGATTATAAAATGTAATTGTGAAGTTTGCTTTGACTGATTTCAAGATATTACGTAACTGATTTGTTCAGTCTTACCATAGGCCATGTTAACAATCCAACTTAAGTTAAAACACCCAAGATTTCTTCAGATTTAAAGGGATCCAGAAACACTAACAATGATGCCAGCTTATTCACAGGCAGTAAGTATTTCTCTTTGCTTCTCTATCTATAGGCAGGCCTGAGGCTAACTTGCTGTCTTCACACTACATTTACTGTAGTGGGGTACTACCTTCCTTTAGCTCCAACACAGTGCTATGTGTTGAGCCTCAGTGTGGCAGAGCCAGGAAACATGGTAGGTAGAGAGGAAATGCATTATGTAACTACTCATGCAATGAAGAGAAGAGTCAATACTATTCAGGCAACAAGATCAAGTTTTGAAAGATTTGGAATTTCTCAAAAGAGAAAAAAAATTGCTGTTGTCAGACCCTATGTATATGTATGTGCATATGTATATATACACACATACATATGCTAATCACATATATATGCTAATATATTAACACATACAACAAATAAATATGCACATATATACACCATTTATCAGCATGCCCAAATCCATTATATGTACTAATACAAATTTCAATAGCACCAGGATTTAGGATTTATATTATGTTTGAAAGAGTTTTCAAAAAGTAAGGAATTAATGTTCCAGGTGTATCATGTCTTTTTTGTTCCTTTTAAAAAGTATGTATTTTATTTTACTTTCATTTGTGTGTGTGTGTGTGTGTGTGTGTGTGTGTGTGTGTATGTATATGCAGATCATGTGTGCAGGAGCCTATGAAGAAGAAATGATCCATCAGATCTTCTTGAATTATTGTTACAGACAGTTGTAAGCTATGTCATGTGGGTTCTAGGAGCTGAATCCACGTTCTCTACAAGGAGCAAGTGATGTTAATTAATTAAAAGATCTAAACTATCTTTCCATTTGACTTTTATCACTTATAAATACGACATTGGTAAGAAGCTCTTCTACTCATTAATGTCTATTAAAATCAGCAGGGTACCTGAGCTTACCTGCAGTTATGGTACAAAAAACTTTTGTAAAGAATATATCTTTCTATGAACAATTTTATCAGAATTACTGAGTGTTTCTCAGTGGGAATGCTCATAGGATCAATTACAGCTAACATTTCTTGATGCATTAATATGCTTTCTTCTGTTAGATCATAAAGATTGTTTATCTAATTGTGTTTCTCTTTTGTCCCCCTGACTCAAGCAACCATGAAAGTAAAGTTATTGTTTCATCATAGAAATATTAATTTTTGTGGCTCTAAGTTCCTTTTTCCCATTTCTGCAGTTTTGTTACTCAATGTATGCTGTTATAATAGTAGCATAAATCACATTAAATATTTGGAGAAGTCAGAAAATATTCATTAACCTTCACAATAGTAAACTAATTCCTGCAAATGTGATACCACGTATTAATCATATGTATAGATATATTATAGGATTATAGAATATGTGAGTATGTCTCACATATGGCATGCATATATGCATTTATATACCTATGCCTATATGATAAAATGAACTTTCATTTATAAACTTAAAGTATTTATAATTAATTCAGCTTAATTTCTTTATAAGTACCTACTATGATTATGAACTGAAGGATTGTGAGGGTAAATAATAAATGGTCTTTCTCTGGAAGTGTTAAATTTTAACAATGAAAAAATATATTCAAGTAACTTCAGTACAGAAGATCTTAGGAAGCATGGAGAAAAACGTCTGAAGGACAATTTCAAAGAATTAATTTAGCAATTATTTTTGGATAATGACAAATACAAGTCATAATTCGATACAGTTATCCTTTTATCTACATCTTAAACTTGATGTTTCAAATGATCAGTGAAGGTATAGCTAACAAAGACCTGAGACTGTAAATCTGTTCTTGACTTCTGACTCTGTGATCTATGTATGCTCTGTTGTATGTCCTTCAGCAAGTTCCTCTGGCCCTACAATATTTACATTCATTTGTTCTTGAAGAAGAAAACACCCACATGTAGCATACATACAGAAGTTACAAACAGCTTTAGAGTAGAGTCAAAGAAATGATAATGAAGGATTCAATGACTTTAGTAGAGAGAAGCAAGAACCAAGGGTTGTTTGGCTCACTTGCTCCAGAGGAGTGATGAACACGTGCATGTTTGTAACACTCATTATAAAATTTTCTGTTCAGCCTAAATTTATGGGGAACCAAGGGTTTTACTAAGTCTCAAGACCTAGCTTCTAATGAAGAGATGCAAGGTGGTGCATAGTCATCCTCATCTGGTCTCTGGATTTCTGACAGAGTTGCTTATGATGGCCGAACTCCTTCGTTTTGACAGGGTGGACATTCTGACCCAGAAATTGTTACCAGATTTTGTTGGCTTTTGAGCATCTATATCATAGCCCAGTACATCTGTAGAACATGTCTTCTCAGTTTTCTGATAGCTGTATGAGAGTATCCTACTTAGGTCCTTGTTGAAGATTCAATTTTCATCTTATATATGGGGCTCAGTCCTTAAGGAAATCACTTGGCATTCAAAGCAAACACTCCTGACTGATGGGAAACTCTGATGACTGCTCCCTCCGTCCACCACAGGAGGTGATAGGTCTTCACCTCACCACTTTGCCAAATATGTTTACATTTAATTAAGACAACTCTCCTCAACCGGGACAAAGTTGCCATGAAACTCGGTTGTTTGGAGGGTTGCAGTCCTCCAGGATGCACTCGAAGGGAAAGCAAAATAAAGAATCCACTGTGGAAGCAAGAAGACAGAGAACTCTCACCTGATCCATGATGATTCCCTATCTCCTTTGGATAACAACTGCCTGGTTCCAGTTTTCGGTGAAGTGCCTGTTCTCACCTCATTTTAGGTCCAGAGGTGGCCTCAGAACTGCTCTGAGCCTATTCTCCAGCTCCCTCTGCCATTTTTAAAATCCTCTCCCCATTCTCCTCTAATTCCTCTTCCAGCTTTCAGCCTTCTTCCTTGGGATCAGAGCTATATGACTGGATTCAAGTTCCATCTGCTCTATGAATTAATAATGTAAGTTTATCCCATACACCTCATTGCATTCAGACTCGATTTGCTCTTATTCAGGACAGGGGAGTGGGGAGCACAGGTGACATTACTGACTATCTCCTACATCTGTAAGAGTGGCCTGGATGGAATAAAGAATGTGGTGACATCAACTACATAACTGTGTACCTTTACCACAAGGAGCTTCTGCCTACTGGAATGAAAAATTAAAAACTATTGAGTCTTGATGCCATGCACACATTTGGGTTTTAGGAAGAGCATTATTTCTGTCTTATACTTGTAAGCCAACTTCCTGACATTCTGTCCTCAGATCTAAATCTGGTGCCCAATTTCTTCCTGTATTAATAACATCTATACAGTCACATCTTTGTCATTTTCTATAACATGTATTGGGTATTCATTCCTTTATGCTAGAGATTGAGCTCATTAGTAGAATTAACAATGATGCTAGAACTACAAATAAGGAATGAGGACAATGGGTTCCTTAGAAGTTCCCTGGGTCACCTTGTTGGCAGAGGCAGATCTCAGGTCTGTGCTGAGTTCCTTACCTCTGTTTCTAGGTATGTCATTTGCTTCAGTTCTTAGAAAGGGTTGCCACTTTTAGGATAAGATGGGTATGATGAAATAAAAAAAGAGTTCTTAAATGAAAGGTCTCCAGAAGAGCTTTGGATTGGTTTTGGCAATCTGGAAGTTCCCTATAATTAAACAACCTGAGTTGTAGTAGTATAGTCACTTTATATTCTCACACTGGAAATGTGAAGACTCCATAAACGACTTGAAAGACATCTGGATACTTTGGTCTTTATCAAGCACAGCCCTTTGCCCAGATTCAGCATTGACACAGAAATGTAGATCTGTGTTGCAAAGAAGGTTGTTTTGTGGTTCTTGCTAAGAAACAGTAAGAAAGACTGTATGAATGACTGTAGTGATAGATATGGGGGTCATAGCACTGGGACTTGGGGTCTTAGTTGGAGAAAATACATACTCAATTCCTATAACAAGGAGAAGTAGGAATGTAGTTACCAAGGATCAAGTGTAGTTCAACTTGCAGAAACTTACTAAAAGGAAACACTATGTGGGTGAGAGGAAAAATCCTAGTTCCACAGACCTGCTGAAGGCTTGCCCAGGGTGATCAGACATGAATAGGACTGACAGGATATGGAAGGTGATCATAGTTTGGCTAGGGGAGTTCTTGCTACCATGACTTAGCAAGCTTAGCACTTATGTTGCACAATGCAGGGACAAAGACAGCAGCCCCAAAAGATGGGGTCAATTTGGGAAAAAGTTCACAGAAGCCCTGGTAGAGTCTGGTAAAAGATGTTTGACACTGGCAGCATCTGGTAGAGAGTGGCAACAGCACCAATTTTCTGAAATTCAGCTCTCTTTGCAAAGAACTTCCTAAGCAAAGGTAAATAGTTTGAGATGATGTCACTGTCAGAATAATGAACCCACACAGGTATATGCATGCATGTGCACATACCCCAAACAATTAAATGTAAAACTACAAAAGCCACACATAACAACACACACACATACACACACACACACACACACACACACACACACACACACACACACACATTCCATCTGCCAGATGTGGAAAGTAGAGGATACAGCCAGCCCAGCCTATTAGGCAAATTGTAGGCCA
>JADRCD010234366.1:0-27734 GCA_019843815.1 Montemys delectorum
GGCAGACCAGCAGACCAGCAGACCAGGTTGAAGGCTTTTGTCACTATTGTGGTGTGGTGGTTTGATTGAAAATGGCCCCCATGGGCCATAGGGAATGGCACTATTAGGAGGCATGGCCTTATTAGAGGAAGTGTGTCTGGGGGTGGCCTTTGAAGTTTCAGAAGCTCAAGCTGGGTCCACTGTGACTCTTCCTGTTGCCAATGGACTAGGATGTAGAACTCTCAGCTACCTCTCCAGCATAATGTTTGACTGTGTACAGTCATGCTTCCCTACAAACGATATTGAACCAAACCTTGTATTGTAAGCCAGCCCCAATTACATGTTCCCTTTTAAAAAGCCGCTATGGTCATGGTGTCTCTTCATAGCAATAAAAACCCTAACTAAGACATGGGGATTACAATGGTCATGCTGGTCTTAGTGTTAAGTGCTCCAAGGAGGTTGCCACTGCCATCCAAGGGGCCATCATCTTAGCCAAGCCTTCCATCATCCCTGTGCATAAAGGCTACTGGGGAAACAAGAGTGGCAAGTCCTCACTGTTCCATGCAAGGTGAAGGCCACTGTGGCTGTGTGTTGGTGTACCTCATCCCTGCCCCAAGACAATCCCTGGCATTGTCTCTGCTCCTGTGCCCAAGAAGCTGCTGCTGATGGCTGGTATTGCTGACTGCCACACATCAGCCAAAGGCCACAATGCTACCCTAGGCAACTTTGCCAAGGTCACCTTTGAAGTCATCTCTAAGACTACTACTACTTGAGTCCCAACCTCTGGAAAGAGATCATGTTCACCAAGTCTCCTTATTAGAAATGCACTGACCATCTTGTGAAAACTCAGAGTAAAGTCTCTGTTCAGATGTCCCAGTCTCCAGCTGTGGCTACCACATAAAGGTTTTATACAAGAAAAATAAAGTGAATTAAGTCTGCTTAAAATTTTGAACATACTTAACTTGGTATTTCTTTGCATAGCAAATATTTACCAGGTACATAGTAATTAATATTGGGTGCTAGATAAAATAAAACACTAGAATCCAAGACTTCTCAAGACTATTATAGAACATGATATAATAACATACATTCATTTTTGAGGGAGTCAAACACCCCCTCACCCCAGGAAAAAAAGCCCAATTAAAGAAAACCTTTAAAAGCCAGTAAGTTAAGGAGTAGAAATGGCTTTCACTGCTCACTGTCATACCTCACGTTCAAAACCTGGAAATCCTGTTTTCCTTAAAAATGAAAAAGCCCACCAATGACAGATATTCCCAACTTAATTTTACTCTAAAAACTTCTGTCTGATCTCCAACTGTATCAAATTTTTACTAGTACATTTAGTATTTTTAAATCTACTGGTTCATAAATATTATTAGCTACATTTACTTAATATGGACTGTTTTCCGACTTAAGTTTTGTTAGGTATATACAGTCATGGTTTAACGCTATTGTGGCAAAACAACTTTTAGGAAAAATCCCCTCAATTCTGAGTAGTGGCACAATGGATTAAATATTAAGTTACTAAATAGGCTTATTTACAGAGGACCTTTGTCAACGGCTAAAGTTAGTTATGTAAGAAGGGCACACTGTGAATAAAGAGCTTCAGTAAAAGTAAATCCACACTGATGGACTCACTTACCCAAAGACGCCGCACAGTGCCCTCTAAGGCTTCCTCCAAGTTCTCGCCACATCTCAATCTTTCTATTGCTTAGCAGTAGCCAAGTTCCATATATGGATGAAAAAAAAAAGTTACTGCTGACCAGCGCCTGTCTGGTGTGGCAATAGGGATAGCAGCAGCCTTGCAGAAGCCCACACTAGGCAGGGTCTGGAGTGTGACAGCAGCAGTCTGATGTGGTCAGAAAAGGGACTATAAACAGGGAACAAGTAGGCAAACATGCTGGGGATAACAGCCGATTCAACTTACTGTCAGTGGAGGGAGACACAGAGATACATACAGTGAGAAGGTTAAGTTACAATCAACTCAACAGTGTTGGACTGAAATTGGAAGTAAAAAGCAAGAAATCGTGGTTTTTAATAAAGAAACAAATACAAACTGTAATGTTTAAGTTTGACAGTTGAAAAATCTCTCCGAATAATATCCTAGTGGCATTCTTGCTACTAGTTTCTAAGTTTGGCACTGAGAAATAACATGATGCATCTATAATACCTTCTTAGGTCAAAAGGAAGCATTCGAGAACCAAGGGGGTTTACTAAAGCCAGCATAGAAAAAAAAAAAAAAAAGTCTGACAGTAACAAATGAAATCCCAGAGAACAAGAGAAAAGTTGGCTCTGATGGTAATTAAACGAACACATACAGAAGGTGAAAGCTGGAAGGCTCAGTAAGATGCTCTGAGTGGATCTTTCCCCAGGGCTACTTCCAAGTCTTGTTTGTTATCCCCCACCATTCTCACATGACAGGATGCTAATAATGCACCCTGTTTAAATCTCTTGCAGTACAATGCCAACTAATAAACAGAAGAATGACGGACTCTGAAAAATTGCCATTTGGCAATCATCAGTATAATAATTAATTAAAAAAAAACAAAATCCAAAGGACACTAAAACAAGTAGGTGAATATGGTATGAGGAATATTATATTTTATTACACAGTTCTCAAGTTACAGCCTCACAAGAAGTATCAGAACAGGTGCTAGAAGCATAGCATAGCTAGTTCTTACTTAACATGCACAAAAACCTGAGTTCAATCCACAGCATTGCATAAAACTGAGAGTGACTGAGCCACACAGCCAGTTTGATGCAGGCCTGGACTACATGAAACCCTGTGTCAAACAACAACAGAAATATTCTAACAGAAAGATGAAAATCCACTTATAGGAATACAGCGAACACTATCTTCCACAAGTGACCAAGGTAAAACCACTGACATTAAAACAAACTGACACAAGACCACACGCGCGCACACACATGCACACAAAAGCATGATGAAAAAATAATTTCCATGACAATCCATCTACAATGTACAACCTGATTATGTAAATGTAATAAATAAATCCCAATTTAAGAACAAAAAAGCTACAAAATGGCAGTTTTAAAGATGAATAGTATAAAGTGAATAGTATAAAGCCACAGTATATAAGATATAAAGGCTCTCTTCCAGGCTGAAGAGATACACAGGCTATCATGCATAATCCTGTACTTCTTCAGCTATAAAGGTCATTATCAGGACAAGTGTGAAAAGGGAAATGAACAGTGGGGATCTCTGGACAAACAGTGTGCATGGAAAGTCTTTGTTCTAGTTCCGACAACTTCTTTAAGTTTGATTTACTTTAGCTGTGAAATTAAAGTTTAAACCAAAATTTTTATATTATATAAATAAAAATTCTATTAATTTTACTACTTGTGTTATTCTTGAAGACAGTATGCAAACTGTTTTTAGTTCTGTTTGTTTGGCTAGTCTGGAACTCCCTATGTAAACTAGGCTAGCCTACCATGCATAGAGGTCTGCCTTCCCCAGCTTCTGAAGTGCTGAGGTTAAAGGCTTGTGCTACCTACGATGCCCAGTCGGAATGGGAAACATTAGCAATGACAATGACAAACACAAGGCCCATTAGCTCCCAAGTACTCTCCTCACTAACCCTCAGCACGGCTGTCTAGGTGAGTGTGGACTTGCTGTGAGTAGAATGCTACTAGCTACATACATCATACAAATGGGAAAACAGGGACCCCAGTGATTACGTTATTCACCTGAGTCACATGGGGATCTGAATACAGGAAGTCAAGCCAAGGGCCTCACTTACTTTGAGATATTGATCTTGTCTGTTCAGGAGAGGAGGAGGATCTTTAATTAGCAACAAAAAGGTAAAAATTCTCAAACCTGTAGCAAGTCTATATTAGCATTCATTTATAAATAAGTTGAGAAGACGTACGATGAGAACACATAATACTGGAAATCTTTTACTATAGGTTTCTGGTATTTATATAAAAATAACAGCCACTGTAAACAACTGAGATAATTTTAACAACTACAGTTCAAGGAAAAGCTGATTCATGACTTTGCAGTAGGGAATAATCTGTAATTTTAGAAGTCTTTTTAGAAACATAGTGATTAAATTGAAAAACATGTGGTTAAATTATTAAAACATCTCATATTTATTTTCAATTTTCTGGGTTGGAGCTGACAACAATCTCTTTCTGCTTATTTCATATTGTTTTCTCTGTTTTAATTAGCGGGTTACTGATTCCCAAATCTACACACTATATTTTTTAGGCTTCTTGTAACTATATCTAGACACTTTTAGTCTCTTTCTCTGTCTCCCCCCCCCTCCCTCTCCCTCTCTCTCTCTCTTTCTTTTTCTCCCCTCCTTCTCTCTCTCTCCCTCTCTCAGGTCTCCAGATGTACCAATGAAGAAAGCAACCTGCTCTCTCTTTTGAAAGTGTTAGAGATGAATCAATATGACTTTATGAAATATAATTCAAAGTCCTACTTAGTTATAAACTATTTATTCTTGTATTTGATGGCCCACGCAAGCATAACACTTTATTAACTAGGAATTACTTGTAATAGAACTGTCAACAAACTATAATTGAATTCTAAATCATAACTAACAAATTTACTTGCAAAATAAAAAGCTACTCGTGTAAGAACTGCATGTTGTGGTGTGACTGTGCTTGGCCCCGAAAGTGGCACTATTTAAAGGTGTAGCCTTGTTGCCGGCAGTGTGACCCTGTGGACATGGGCTTTAAGACACTCGTCCTAGTTGGCTGGAAGTCAGTCTTCTCCTGTTTGCCTTGGATGAAGAAGATGAACAACTCTCAGCTTCTCCCGCCCCACACATGCCCGGATGCTGCCACGCTCCTGCCTTCATGATAACGGACTGAAACTCTGAACCTGTAAGCCAGCCCAATTACTGTTATCCTTATAAGAGTTGCCTTGGTCATGTTCTGCTCTGTTGGTCTTGGTCTGTTCACAGCAGTAAAACCCTAATTAAGACTGCACAACTGTCACAAAGAATGCTGATTCTTACTTCTTATTAATATAAAAAAATGACTGTTCGCAATGGTATCAAATTGGTTTTTAAAAAAAAAAAAATGCTAACCAGACCCTACACTAGATCATAAAGAAAATGAAGAGAGCCAATAAAAAAAACTAAATGAACTATTATTTTATAATAGAGTGAGACATAAAAGTACTGCTTCTCCTAGATGTGATGTAGCAAGATGTCACTTTTGGAAAAATGTATGAAGTGACCCTCTCCTAGACAACTCTCTGGAAGACTTTATAAATTTCAGGCGTACTCACTGACTACAGTGCCACTGTCTATCCTGGAGGAGCCTCACTGGGAAAAGTCATCAGTACCCAGATCCAATTCTCATATAAGTGAAGATACAACATACCAAAACATACATCTTGGTAATGACTACAGTGTGCACTGTTTTCCTTCTGCAGTAATTGCTGCCTGTAATTTCAGCACTCAGCTGATGCAGGAGGCTATCCTAAGGCCAGTCTAGCTACAAAGTAAAACCCTCTCGCAAAAGTAAGTTTATCATAATTTAGATGTGCCCAATGAACTCAGTCAGTTTTGACCTGTTACAGTATAAAGTACCAGGCAGTATCTAGGAAAACTGTGCTTTAATACATAAAGTTATTTCTTTTTGTTTTCAATTTTCAAAGCTGTATTAGTTCATTTCAATAAAATTGAGATTTAATATAATATTACAGTATTCATTTGTTTGTTCTGAGGTCCTAGGAATCTTAGTTTGTAGTCAAAAGCCTATCAGATGTCCTACCAAGTGACCCATGGTACCAGGCCTCACCCTGCATCCATCCTGTATTTTGATCAGCCTCAGTCTGCTCTTCTCAGTCTAGCTGCTCGTGCTAATCTGGCTGTAGGGCTGGGTGCTGCTAGTATTCCACTTCTATACCTTTTGATCATCTGGGATTGAAGGAAGGAAGAAGTAACCAAAATACCCCAGTGATGGGCCAGGTGTGACTTCCTGTCATTTTTCTAACTAGCACAGGCAGGGAAGATGCCTACTTCTTTTTGGTCATCCATCTTTGAAAATACAAGCCCACAGAACCTAAGATCCATTGAATAAGCCTCTAGAAATCAGCAGATAAAATCCTAATAAACACGACAGTGAGACCAGCATGAGCAGTCTAATTATATACCTGCACTTTCCAACTCAGTAAGGGCTGCTTTTCAATTATGATGGTTTAGTCTTCCTCCATATCAATTACTGCTGAACTGGATCATTCTATTAATACATGGACACACTGGGAAACCTCCCATCCTTTAAAATACAAGTAACTTTTCAAAAAACATGTTTTATTCATAGTTATGTGTATAAGTCTGAGGATGTGAGTGGGAATACTTACAGAGCCAGAAGGATCCAAGATCCCTTGGAGCTGGAGTTACAGACTGTTGTGAGACAACCCTGCTGCCTCTCAACACCCCACAAAATAACCTTCTTTAACACTGTGTCTTCCTGCTGGTATCAGAGCCCCATTCTCTATTCTTCCTTCAGGAAATGAACAATATTTACTGTCTTCACTTCCTGTTTACACCACCCACTTACTTTCCTTTGGCCAGCATGCACCTGCGGCTATGAAGAGCACTAATACCCTCTCTATCAGTCCAGCCCTGAAGCCTGCTGCCTGTTGCTTCAACTCCTCTCTGGAGTTCATACCCATGCTTACAGCATGCTCTTTCTGAGGTCGGCAGACCCTTACACTCTTTTGGTTTGCTTTCTCTGTGGACCCTTCTCAGTACTCTCTCTCAAATCTTACTGTTCCTTGACCTCCTCATAGCCTTCTGTCCTCCACCTCACCTCATCATTAAAAAAGCTCAGTCAGCATTTTTTCTTTTCATTGACCATTTACAAGCTTATTCACACATTTTTCCTAATTATTACAATCCTCCAAATCCTAACATGACAGAAACACAAAATTTTTATTCTTATTCTTGTTCTGTACCAATATTCTGAGTCCAATCCCACAGTAAATATTGCTGACTATTCTTTCAAGTTAGAAACCGATTGGGCAGTCTGTCGCCTTGTTGTCACTAGACATTCACCTCCGCTCAGGGTTACTCCCACTTTGTTGTCACTTTACTCCCAGACCTCACCAGAAGCTCCTTTCTCTTTTTTCAATTTTGTCTTTTTCTTGTATTTCTTTTTGCTCTTGACTCCATAGCTACATCACAACTATAATAATCTTTCCAAAGAAAAATGACAAAATACATTGTCCAAACTCCTAGACAGAGCTGGGAGGCTGGCTCAGCATTAAAGCACGGCCTTGTAACCAAAAGAATCAGAGTTAAGATCTCAGAACTCATAGAACTGCCAGATAAGTATGGCCAGCTGCCTGTAATTTAATTCCCAGAAGGCTGAGACGGAGACTCCCCAGAGCAAGACTAGAGATATTGACTAGCCTTAGGTTTGATTCAGAGATGAAAGACCAAGTGAGAAAGATCCCCACTATTAATCTTGAGCTTCCATGTTCATGGGCACTGCACACGCACACACACATGCACATGGACATGCACACATGGACACACAAAGAACTCAAAACTCCTAAATGGAGATATTATTAAAGTATACTTAAAATATATTTACAGCAAATCTTAGACCTATCTGGACTTATGCTATCCTTTATTACATCCTAGCTACACAAGTCCCTTAAATATGTAAAGCCATGCCAGCCTTGGGAACCTTAAACTATATGACCTCTAAGCCTCCCATAATATACTTCACAGTATCTACCCTTGGCTCACTATCAGCAAACAGTTCTACAACCAAATATTACTCGTGGGATAGTTCATCCTGAACTATATAGCCCTTGCCTTCCCTGATCACTGCCTATCTTGCTACCGTCATAGTTTAATCACATAATTCAACTGTATTCGTAGTGATATGATTGTGAATATATCTTTTCACATGTGGAAATTCAAACATATTCATTTTCTTCCTGAATTTGTTGATTCTATGAGGGTAAGATATCTACTTTAAAGAAAATTCTATCCTCAATGTCTAGAATAATACATATCTCACAGAAAGAGCTAAATAAATTATTTGTAACTGAATGAATGAAGAAATTATGACTTTTGTCCCTTTCAATCAAGAGAATTGTTGATGACCAAGCTTCCTTAACAAAAACTATTCATTACTTGAAGTCACTCTGAGTGTCCATGTGTAAAAAGAGAAAAAGAAAAGGAGAAAAAGAAAGAAAAGAACAGGGCAAGGGGGCATGTAGGAAGGGGAGAGGAGAGGCAGGTTTACTAAAATAAAGCGTTCAGATTTTAAAATAAACTACCATCAAAGAAAGGAAGAGAAGGAGGGTAAGAGGGAGGAAGAAATGAAATATACTATACTGCAATTTCAAGCCAATCAACAAAGCACAGTATCAGTTATGCACAGGTATTAGCATTTAGTTTTGTGATAAAATAAGCCTTCAGCATTTAACATGGCATGGTTTTATGAGAACCTAGAGAGATTGCATTTGGGGTCCTACTGTAAAAATGATTCAAAGAACCTAGACCTAGCCTTAAAGGAGACTAACTTTAACCTATCTTCTTTCAAAGTTTCCAGTTTCACTTCTAATAGAGAATGCAGTCTAATATCATGGTCAGATTCACGCTATTAAGCGTGCTCACTGAAAACAAACTAGAATAATTTAGACAACTACCAAAGCAGACTTGTCTTCAACTATCTCACACTGCAAGTGTGATATGCTTCCCTTTGCTAAGGCCACAGGCTCTGGATCAGTGGGAACACAGCCAGCACGGCACACAAAACCCTATGATTATTTAACTGTGGGAGAGCTAGAGTGGCACTATTATTAAATTCTGGTAAACATGGAAAAGAATGTTGCTAGCAGTTTATATGCTTACACTATATAACCAATAAACTAAACAAACGTATAAGCCAATTTACATGATAAAAAAATTCTTGGGCTTCTCCTCTTTATCCTCCACTCCCACTTTCCCCTCCTACCTTAATCCCTTCCAAAAAGTTAAAGTCATTGTTTAACAATTGTTTTTCTAATTCTCCATGAGCAATGAATTCAAAAATGGATTCAAAAATGGTGCAGGTCTAAAGTCACTACCATCTAGCTCTCCAATGGAAAACTGTAGTCCCAATAGGTTTCTTGCCCATCTGGGCTTAAATTCACTTTTATCAAACTCAAATCTTACCAACTCATTAACACAATTATTCCTGAAAGAAATAGATACTGCTGTTAAATATGAAGACATAAGAAGGCAACCTCTCATATACGGCTATTCAAAAGCACTAGCTGCTATAAAATTTCTTGTAATTGTTAAGCGCTTCCCTTGTGTCTTTTAAGTACAATCATATCTACTTCTTCCCAAGAAAACTCATTGCTTGATCGCACTACCCACCTGCAGCTACCATTCAATTTCTTTTCATATGGACTATCTCTTACAGGCTGCTAACCACTATTCCTACTTATCTCACGCTCTTTGACAGTTGTTTTAGTATGATAAAATACATATAACACAGTAAATTCTAACTTTGCCTTTTTTACAAGTATGGCCTGAACTAGTGGAGTTAGGCCCATTTATATTTTTGTGCTTTTATCAGAATACTTTCCAGAATACTTTGCATCCTGTGAAACTGAAATCAGTGTGTATCATTTATATAGCAATCCCTACTCTCACTTCTACCAATTCTTCTAGCACTGTGATTCTTGACTACTTTGTAAGTATCTTGCATCTGCAAATTACAAACTTATATAATATTTGTATTGTTAGGCAAATTTATTTCACTAGGTATTGTACCATCAAGAATCATCCATGTTGGGCATATTGTCAAAATTGTCTTCCTTTTAAAATTTGAATGAACAATTTACTAAATCTTCCTTTGTGTATTTGCATGCACAAACGTGTGTGCCCACTCATCATATCAACCCTTAATTTCTTGAAGGCTAATGATTTGCTTCTTGCCAAATCTAAGTTTTGGGGTTGGATTTTTATACCATATTTCTCTACATCTAACTATAATACTAACCACTTTTTTGTCTTTCTCTATTTCCCACTATAGGACAGTTGTGCCTAAGGCAAAAAGAACTCTTCACAAAGATTCATGCCGTGCAAAGAGAATAAAAGATGAATGATATTTCTGAGCCAGAAAATCAAAATGAAACAGAGTTAAGAACATGTGCAAAGTATACACAAGATCCTTAACAACAGCTACATATAAGTAAGCAAAAAGCACAATGAGTCACAGGTCTTACGTGATACACATAAAACCCATGCTGAAGTACTTTCAGGCTTATTTTTAAGACCGTAAGGGCAGTTATTTTTCACACAGACTCTTAAAATTACAGTCAAAAGGACTTTGCAATATGATAGACTATCCTGCAGATTTACACAGCCATCTACCCACTTCCTGAAAACATTCCCCTGTCTAGATATCAATGGTACCAGCCTTTCTGCCCATTAGGTTATAAGCTTTATCCTTTAAGGGCTAAGCCATCAATTTTCCAGCCCACCTTCCCTTTCTGATTTGCCTTGTGTCCCTCTGAAGGCCACTACTCATTCCCTATCAGACCCTGCCTTCCTGACAGTATTCTCCAAGTAGTCTCTCATTCCCTTTCTTTCAAAGAGCTGTTAATTCCTATGCCACACCCACACACACATGCACAATGGTTCTAGGGATTACCAAGGCATGGCATCCCATGATGCCAGGCACTCTACCACTAGGCTATATATCCAGCTGCTTTTTACTTTTCATTTAATACATGGTCTTGGTAAACTGAATGTATTCAGACCTTGAACTTATGATCCCCAGCCTTGGCCATCTGTGTAGCTGTGATTGGAGACATGTCAGCAGGCTTGCTCAGTTCCTGACTTTTAACTATTACACATTTCTGTTAAGTGATAAGTCTAATGTGTTAACCACTTAAAAGCAATAAGAAAATATTTGTTTTGTGCTCTCAAAAAAACTTACTGCATAAAATGAGAAGGAGTTGACAGTGGAAGTAAAAACTAAATTCCTTTCTATTCCTTTTGATGAAGAAATTCTTCATTTTGTCAGACTAATCTATAATCTAGATCCTTAATTTCAAGCTAAACTAATAATTACAGTAAATATCTAATTGAAAAAACTTGGTAAAGTATCTAATGATCCATTATTTTCAACATTGTAAAAGTCATGATGAAGAAAAGAGAAAGGAATGATTACTTAAACAAAACTTAACATTTAAAATGGGAAATAAATGAAAACACTAGATAATGTGTGTGTGTGTGTGTGTGTGTGTGTGTGTGTGTGTGTGTGTGTAAAATTTACCTTATTTTATCTAGCATTTCTTCTAGATGGTGATCCAAAAATCAGAAACTGCTCATTGAGAGTGCTCTGAATTCAGGACTTTATGACAAAAAGTTATGTCTACAAAATAATAAAGGATACATTTAACATGGGATATAGGTTTTTCTGTCGTTTGTTTTTGTTTTCTTTTTAAGATAAACTCTCAGGTCACAACCCAAACCTGGAACTTGGGATCCTTTTACCCAGCCAGCCCTCTGATTTCTGGATCACTATACCCAGCATATACCAAGTGTTTACCTGGTGTGTAAACTGATTAGGAAACAGATGTACTACTTTTCTTGCAAAACCCCATAAATGATGGCTGACAAAGTGAACAAGCAGTATCTTTGCATGGCCTTCCTTTACAGAGAAGCAGCTCTGAGTACTAATGCTTTAATACCTTCTGTTAGTGGTACACACAGATGATGGCATCTGTCAATTCTGAAACTAGACTCCACCTGGAGGAACAGGCCTCCCTTGTGTAAGGTGCTTTCAGGCACAATGAAAACCAAAAAGTATATTGATGATTTTTACTAACAACAGCTTCTAAAACTAACAGCATTGCACACAGGATTAAAAATACTAAAACTTCATCTGCTGAGCAAGTATAGCTAAACAGCTTATTAAGAACTGTCTTTCTTAAATCCATATTTGTCTTGCACATTATAAACATATTTTTATTTTTTAGTAATGTAGGTGATGGGGAGGGAGGTAATAATGCCCTTGGCATGATTCATGAAAGCAGCTGTGACAACCTCCAGTCAGTTTACTTCATTTCAAACCTATTTCCAATCACAAGGAAAGATTTCTTTAAGACACACTTGTACATTTCACCTGTGGATGTTTTAACGTCATCCTCAGTATGTCCCCAAATTTGCTGGTATTGGAAGGACAAAATATTATACTGGTAGGGTTTTCTACTTATTTTTTGAAGCGTTATTTTCCCAACACAAAAGAGCTTTTTTTCTCAATATAACAAAAATTGAAATCTTATGTGTATTCAATAGTAAATAGACAAAATTTCATTTTTTATTTCCACTTGAAGAGTTATAAAGTTTACAAATAATGGTTTTTATTTTGATTTTTTTCAGTATAAAAAAGTTGCCTTGATGGCATATTATGATGTAATGCTAATTGCTTGTAGGATTCAGTATTGAATCCTAATCTCTAGCTGCCATCTTGTAGATATGGACAAACGTCACCAAGCATGTGTTTCATATTGTACACTGCAACTAATAAGCTAAGGAATCGACATATATTAGGTGCATGTACTGTTTCTAAAAACCACAAACTAAGAATAATAAATTATCAATAAAGTTTAGTATTTGCTAATTTTACTATACTCTTTTGTTATGTATATGTAGAAGTCATAGGGATTATAAATCCAATTTGAGTAAAGTTTAAAACCATGTATTTTATGATAAAGGGCCTTTAACGTAAGATGGCCAAAGCGCTGATATTATATATTTACTGTAAAGAGAATTATAAGTTTTATTTTTCTGATATTAAGTTACTTAATAAAGACTTGTTTCCATTAAGAAAAAAAGAACTCTTTCTTTAAATGTGCTTCATTAATTATTAATATCCTCAGAACTATTAATCCATTAGAATACTTCCCAATGAAGGGTGACAAGGTAAATGTCATGGCATGCAATCTTCTTCGCCTTACTTACACCCTGCTGGCACGCCCCTTCCTACCTATCTATCCACAGTTCCTTTATACACTCTCGGCTGCTGGTTGTAGAACATCCCTTAAGTAGCTGTTAGCAGATCTTCTTCCACTAACAGACCATGGGTAGGTCAAGAACAAAAAGGCATTCTTCATCTGAGTATCTTAGTCTCAGAGAAGGCCATGCTCCTAATAAGCACTTAGGAGAGAGTCTTATTGCATGAACCAGCTCAGAATGTTCAATCATAAGAAATAAGCAGGCAGGCAAACAAGCAAAAAACACAAGCAAAACCCCCTGACTACTCTCTAAGCACAGGGGCAAAGTTTCCAAGTCCTCCTGTACAACATTTCTAGAATCCACTCAAATTCACATTTTATCCACACAGAGGTAATAATCTTCTTGGTAGTAGATGGTGAATACATCTTCAAAGTTTTACAAAGTCTACTCCAAGCCATTCATAGAGGACTTAGTAATGTCTAATATTTAGTGGTGATGACAAATACGCTACCTGAACTGCCATATCCTACATACACAGTAAGTACTGCTGATTATAACTATAATGCCATCCTCCAAGAATATCTTAATTTGCTACTGAAACCACACACAAACCAACAGCTTTCTTTAGACAGCAAGTTTCAGGCTCACTGGCTCAGGTGTAAGAGCAGAACCTTACTTGGCACACCAAGGTTGTTTAATATAGCATGGTCACATTTGCCTCACAGGAACAATAACAGGACAGATATTTACTGAGCATTTGTTTGGGGCTCAGCACTGCTCTAAGCACTTTTCCTCTGATTATGAACAATCTTCTAGATCTAGTTGACAGTATTCACCCTTACTTAACTTACCACAGAACTAAACCACAGAAATAAATATTCAGTGACCTATCACATACAGTAAAAGAAATTACATGCCTGGTTTATAGACTGTGTTTATTCAAAGAATATAATACTTAAATGTGCCATTTAAAAAGACTCATTTTCTCATGTTAAATGTGTTAAACTATATATACCCAACTTTCTTATTTCTAAAAACAAAAAATGCCTCCCATAATATTAATTCCCTAGAATAATTTTGTCCATTTTGGGTTTTTTTGTTTTGGTTTTTGGAGGTTTTTTTTTGTTTGTTGTTGGGTTTTTTTTGTTTTGTTTTGTTTTGTTTTCCGAGACAGGGTTTCTCTGTGTAGTGTCCTGGAACTCACTCTGTAGAACAGGCTGGCCTCAAACTCAGAAATCTGCCTGCCTTTGCCTCCCAAGTGCTGGGATTAAAGGCGTGCGCCACCACTGCTCGGCTTGTCCGTATTATTAAACTCCTATAATACCACCATTTAGATAGTATATAACCAAGAATTCTTTTTTTTTTTTTTTTTTTTGGTGCCCTTATCTGCTGAGCAATCGCCCCTCTATGTTTTCTAATGACTTGCCAGACTACTGTTAAAGTTGAAAACTACAAACTTCAAGTTAAATATACATTTATTACTTATATGACTTACATATAATATTTACATATAAGTATTTAATTCGCTTTTATTCATATATTATGACAGGATAATTTTGTCCATATTATTAAACTCCTATAATACCACCATTTAGATAGTATATAACCAAGAATTCTTATGTTACTCTTTAGCTTTTCATCTGTGGATATGAAAAAATGCTGTTAGAATTCCTAAGAGAAAAAGCTTGACACTTCCTTGGATCCTGCTACTGACTTCCATGCTTACTGTAAATAGACAAAGTATTCTGTTCCTGGATGCCACAAAAATGCTATTGGGTTTCCAAGTTTTATGTTTTGAGTAGCTCTGACAGTAACACCAAACAGGATGCACTCAGTCCATCTACGTTTTCCAACTCAGTCTCTATGTAAAACCCAATAGTGCACATTCAAAAAAGCCTCTGACTTTTATCAATATTTAGAAATCCACCCACACTGACACACCCAAAAGACAAACCTCGGCATGAAAGGATGTGTGAGGACTAACGAGTTACAATGTGCCTTACTTTTAGGAACTCAATGCCCCTGGCCAGGAAATTTTTACTTTAATGCAGTGTTTACAAAACAAATGCTGTCATAAACAGAAATAAAACACCAATATCTTTTTTATTTATACTACAGAATGGCAATTATTAAATGCCCAAATCTCTCCAATATCTGAAATAAAGGTTCTTTAAATTGCTTTAAGTTAAACGTTTCTAAATTTTTACGTATCTACTCAATTAGTTTAAAAATCTTTAAGCATGGCTGAATGTTTTAGTTTATACAGAAGTACTATCGAGACAGCACTTGCTAAGAACCCATCTTCTGTGTCAGAAAACATTTCATTTACATTAGACAGCAGGCACAGTCTATAAGTCACCTACTAAAACAGGTGTTCTGCTGCACGAATGTGTATACATCAAATGTGCATCTCGAGTATTTCAGAGAACAGACGGTACTGAATCCCCTACAACTGGAGTATCAGATGGCTGTGAACTGCCATGTTGGCACTGGGAATCAAATCTGTACCCTCTGGAAGGGCAGCTAGTGCTCTTAACTACTGAGCCATCTCTACAGCCCTGTGATCAACGTGGAGGTTCATATAGTTTCAGAAGCAGTTCCAATTTTAGCAAGTATTAAGATATAATTTAATTCATATTATAATTTATAATTTTCCCTTTAGTTTTAGTTTTTTTTTCTTTTAATTTTTTTTTATTCTTTGACAATTTCATATGCATACACAACGCACCCTGATCCTACCCACCCCCAACAACTCTTCTCACATAATCTACTTTCCTTTCTAAGGCCCACTAGTCACTCTTCATGGACTATTCCAAATACCACCTTCTGTAAATAACCCCAGTCCTGAGCCAATCACTCCCTCCTGTGAGCCAGCCCCATACTGCAGCCTTCACTGCACTGTGTACACATCATCTCATGCTATCATCACGTACTTACTTGCTCTTTTCTACTCTGTACTTTGCTAGGTATAGCCTGGTCCTATGCCTACCTCAACTTTAATCTCCAGGACCTAGTGCTTTGCCTCTGTGGCACAAAATATAGAATATAGAATAACCCATGTAATGTGGATTATCTTATATACAACTGGTAGTTAGAGACTGTATCAATATATTATGGTACTTTCAAACAACTTAACATTTAATATCATATAGTAGCAAAATAATACACACACACACATCCACACACACACACACACACACACACACACACACACCCCAACACATGAAACTGTGACTCCTCCCCTTCTTCCTGTAGCTCACTTGACCGCAGATGCCATGCACAAGCCTCTCTCAGAGCTCATCTTTGTGCTTTGCTCTCTTCTTTCATTTAAGGCAACCTCAACCCAATCTAACATGGTACCTGGGTCCACTAAGTTGCATCCGCTTATTACTTATAGTGTACATTCCTCTACCAGGAGTAGCATTTAATGGTTAGTAATATCACATTTCTTTTTATGAGTACAGTATTGTCAGTGATCAAGTTATGAGGCTGCATAGATTTTGAGTCATCTATTCCACCCGCTTTTGTTTTCCATTAACTGTTGTCCTCCTCTGTGGAACAAGATGAAGAGGTTCCACCGGCCTCTGGCCCAGTCAGAAATGGCCAACATATTACACCTCTCAGAAGAAAGGCCCTCATGAGGCAGGGAGCTGGAGTCCCAGATCTTGCCCACTACCATGGCAGTGCCAATGCCAGCAGCAGGGGTATCAGTGGGCAGTGCAGTAGGAGCATAAACCTGGCCCGCCATGCTGGTCCAAGGTCAAGCTACAAATGCTTCAGGAGAGAGAACCCTTCCCCAAGGTGTTACAGCTCAGTAAAACAGCCACTCTCAGACGAATCTCGGTGAAATAACGTGCATTTTATTCCATGCGGATAGGAACTTTATAAACATTGAGGAGTGGGGTGGGATCCAGGGCTAGATGCTTCCCTTTGTTCACTTTAAGATGCTAGGGATGATCTATTTGCCCAGGAAAGGACTTCAGATATTTTCCCTATGACTGACTGTCCCGGTCCTCAAGTGGAGTGCCATGGTTACATGTATCAGAGCAGATAGAGTTAGGCAGACATTGGCCCACTCACTCTGTTCTCAAATCTGAGCTCACTCAACCTTACCAGTTCTTCTGTCTGGTAGCACGGTCCACTTGCCCCACAAACTGTCATTTTAAGTTCATAATTTTGCAAAGCAAGAGTTTTTCAGGAATGTAGACATAATGGCCTAAATATAAGATGAAATAGATAAAAAAAAAAAAAAAAACATGGTGTTTTCAGCAAGCATTGTACTTTCAGACATTCATCACACATTTTTTTGAGTATCATGCTGAAAAGCGCCACTGATCTAGCCACTGGATACCTAAAACGACAGAATGAATGCCCATGTGTATCTTACACACACACATTTTTGTTTTACATATTCAACTAAATTCAATACTGAATTTAGTATTTTTACATTCATTCTAATATCTACTCTCAGTAGTTTTCAAAACTTTTCAACAGACTACTGGCTTTCTAACAGAAATCTTAAGAGAAAGATGATACAAGCGACCAAAGCAGAACTCTGCAGGTCCAGCAATGCTCTAGTGGCCATTCCCAGCCTTATGTGGCCCTTTAATAACTCTGTGTAAACTTTTAACTGAGGTTTTATTGCCTGAATCCTCCACACAGCTTTTCCTTTCTCCTTCCCTCTGGGCATCTGTGCTAGCAGGAATTTGGCAACCATTTCTCTCAAGCCTTTACCCCTAAGTTAGAGAGGTGGGAGGCCAAGTACTCAGAAAACAAACTCAGGTTAGAAAAGCCTGCCAAGCAATTTGGACTTAACATCAAATCACTGCTCTGTGGCAATATAAAATAGATAAGGACAGGTGTGAGCACTCAAGAGAATAAAAGGGGCTGTTTACCTCAGGAAAGCCTTAAAGTGCAAGGAAACAGCTAGAAATATTCTCACGGATTATAAAAGATCTACTCAGAACACAGTCACTAGATGGGAAGCAAGAAAACTGAGGACAGGTCCTTTGATATGTAGATTTACGAATCAACAGAATAGATTCTTCCTTCTCAGCTTTACCATTTAGTAAAGAGCAGATGTGATGAAGAAGGCATCCTATAATACTTTGGACACAGTAAGTGGCATGGGAACAAGACGTGAAGGATCCTAAGTGTCAGAAAAGGAGGAGCAGAAAAGGAAGTAGGCTGCAATGAAAGACCAGCCTTTGATAAAGACTAAAGAGAGAGAGAAAGGAGCTAGCCAAAAGGTCATCTGTGAAACAGGAAGAGGTCAGTCTAATTTGGATGGAAGGCCAAAAGGTAAAAGAGATGACCATCACCAAGGCATGGCTCAAAGTGCTTTATGAAGATTTGTATTGGCTTTTTTTTTTCCTTTTTGTGAGCCACTTTAGGGTGCTAAACACTTCATATTTATATTGTAAGTAAATTATTCTATTAGGTGAAGAACAGATGACACAGAACACAACTGTGATGGGGAACAATAAAGCTCCCGCCACAAGTACATTCCTTTGGCACATTTAATTCAAGGTGGCTACTTAGAAACATTGTAGATCTCTACAGAAAGGCTATGAAAAGTTGTCCTTTTGCGAAACCAAAGCTATGCATCTACAACAATCAACAGAACTAAAATAAATAAGAAACAATAGAGGCATTTGAATTAAATAATTCAAAATAAATAAGAAAAGATAGAGGCGTTTTCTGGTTATGTTTTGTTTGTTTGTTTGTTTGTTTGTTTTGGCTTTTAGAGCAGGGTTTCTCTGTATAGCCCTGGCTGTCCTGGAACTCACTCTGTAGACCAGGCTGGCCTCAAACTCAGAAATCTACCTGCCTCTGCCTCCCAAGTGCTGGGATTAAAGGCATGCACCACCACTGCCTGGCTTAGAGGCATTTTTTGACACCTCCTTTTTGCCTTAAAAAGAATTTTCTCCAAGAAAAACTATTCCAGATGTGACAAGTGGCCATACAGAATATTTGGTGGCAGACTCCATCAGAGTGAGACACCCCTTCCTTAAGAGGGTCCCCAGCCAGTTCTTCACAGTTACACACATGGCTTTGCATGTTGCCATTTCCAGATGTTACCACTGATAATCCAGTAAACTAGTAATTTATTTATTTATATTTTTATAAGTCTGTTCAGTTTCTTAGTTTTGTTATTCAAAGTTTTAGGAAAAAATATATCCCATAACAACTGTTTGGGATTTGTAAAACAGAAATATTAGAAAAGGGATAGTTTGGGTAACTGATACCAAAAAACAAAATAAACTGAATGAACTTTGGAAACTGCTTAAATTTTAGTAAGTCCCTAGCATTAGTATCTGTGCTAAGGCTTTAGGTCATGAGGGATTTTTTGTGCTGTACAAAATTATTGTCCATATAGTAAATAGACAACTTAGAAACAGAAAAGAAATTAAATACAAATTACTAAATTTTATCCTGCAAGTTCAGGAGTCTTTCAACTGTAGTGTCAGTTTTTGTGGGTTTAACTAATAGTCCATCTCAGTGAGAAAAGCACTGATGGAAAATTCCAGAAATATAAACAACTCATTAAGTGTTAAGTGAATGTTCTAAGTAGTTTAATAAAATCTCATGCTTTTCTGGCAAGAATATGAATTTTCCAGAGTATCCAAACAGTATATGCTACCTGTTCTAATGACAGTTAAAAAGTAACACATCACAGAACTTTTATTTATAAGTCATTGTCATCATTACTCTACTTTGTCATTTATTATTCCTGTCAATTTCTTACTATGCCCAACTAATGAATTATACTTTGTTGAAGACATGTATACATAGGAAAAACAGCATGCATGGCATGGGGTGTTTCAATTGGACAAGGTACACTTGGTATACAAGGGAGATTACAGCATTAGCAGGGTTCACAGAGCACTTCATGAAAAGCTTAAAATTCCTGGGCTCCTGAAGACTTTAGACATTCACAACTGAAAAGAAAACCTCAGTTTCCTTCTTTTACTTAATAAAACATAAGAATACCATTTAAAAGTTCACACAATAAGCTCAAACAGACATTCCTATTCATTCTAGTATAAGATATCAAATTATCTAAAAATAGCCTGTAACTTAATGCATCTAAGATAGTTAGGATTTTTTGTTTACTGATTTTTGTTGGTTTTTTGTTTTTGTTTTGTTTTGTTTTGTTTTTTTTAGACAGGGTTTCTCTGTGGTAACAGCCCTGGTTGTCCTGGACTTACTCTGTAGACCAGGCTGGCCTTGAAATTACAGAGATTGCACCTGTCTCTGCCTCCCAAGTGCTGGGAATGTACCACCACACCCAGCCTCTAAGGAAGTTTTTTTTTAATGTAAATATTCTCACAGAAACATGATCTTATAGTACTTCTCTATAATTATATGCAATTAGTAGGGCTGCCAATGCAGAAGCAGACAAGCCGAGGCTCCAAAGCACTGCACAGCTTTACCTTCTGATGTTTTCCACTGTTTCCACAAATCCTCAACAGTTATGTGCTTATCTTCTCTGTGCAGGTGACTATGTTTATTCGTAGCATCTTTATATTTCATATCTTCTCTGATAAACTATGAAAGAGAAAACATTAAGTTAAACATAAGTAAGTTCCTTTAGTCCTGATAAACTAAGGACAAGAGTGTTATATGGTGACTTTTTTTCCAGACACTAATACACTCTTGGTATTTTAAGCCATTTTCTTATGCTTGCTAAGGACATTTTACAAAATGTCTTCTAATCATGAAAACAGAGGCAGTAAAAGTCTTTATTCAAAGTTCATCACTCAGTAGATATTAGTCTATATTTATTTACATTGTGT
Source organism: Montemys delectorum (assembly GCA_019843815.1). Lineage (NCBI taxonomy): Eukaryota > Metazoa > Chordata > Mammalia > Rodentia > Muridae > Montemys > Montemys delectorum. The sequence goes on from JADRCD010234366.1 coordinate 20,735, forward strand.
GTGAATACACATCCACACACACAGATCCAGAAAGCCATAGAATCTGAACTTGGTGATGGTCCTGTGAGAAAAGCACTAGTGCTGTTTTATAAATGGGAAGCCAAGGCGAGGGAAGTGAAGTAACACGCTCAAGATCAAGACAATGGAAAGCATTGAGACGCCAACCAACATCACAGCTACAGTCAAGCACACAGTTCAGCTACTGTGGCAATATTACATTTTGACACACAATCAGTGATGAGGTATTTCCAACCAAAACTAACACTAATCTCTATCACTTTTACCAGAGTACTGTTCTACCATCTAAGCTATTACTCAAAGGAAAGTAGGCTACAATGTAATAACTAGCATATTTTATAAACCTATACATACCCTTAGTAATCATGCCTTAAAATATTTAGAGAGAAAGCAGCAAAATTAAGCTCTGCTAAAACTTAACCAGTTCTTTAATATTTCTTCTCCACTGTTCAACAAACAAAAAGAAATTCTATTTTATATAGCCTGTAAATCATTTCCCGCAAACCTTCTCCAAATAAAACTACTACTCTAAATATACTGGGGGGGGGGGGATTAGAATACTTTAAATCATCGTGCTTTTTAACTCAACGTTTCTTTTTTTTTTTTCTTGTTTTGTTATTTTACTTTATCTGTCTTGACTATTCTTTGGTTTCAAAAGTAGATCATAGACTGTTTCAGAAACCCAGAATGCAGGAAGTCACAGTCCCCAGTGTCTTTAACCCCAGAAACAAAGTTCTTATTTTTATATATGAACAATAAGCAGCGTCTCAGACATGATAACATTCTGGTTTGACTGGAATAATTTTATATTAAACTACTTAACAGCTATATAATAATATTAAGCAAATCATTTACTTCTCTAAGCTTTAATAATTCGCTTTGTAATGTATAGTTAAAAGGGCTAGTTTGGCTGTTCCCACCCACCCTTCCTACACTTCCAAACTGCTATCTTTGGAATCTAGTAGACTACTTGGGGGATGTGGGATCACTATACCTGAGATGCTTAGAAACTGCTCCTCTTGGAAGAGATCCAAGAGCTAAAGAGAAAATGGAGACTGAAAAGCATGATGAGAGACAGCAAAGAGGAAGCCAGTTTTGGAAATAGTCCAGTCAGCTGGAACAAATAGCAACTGTTCCATTTATGGGATACACATCAAAAAGGATGTCCCAGGAAATTCTTCTCACTGTGTGAGCACTAACAACTCAAAAGGACAGTTCTGTGGCTTTAGAAATAAGCTAGTTTCCATGTAGATGAGATGTGATACTTAGTTAATATCTGAGAAATTACGTTTATGGATATATATGAAGTCTGTGCTTAAGGAATCAAGAAGGATGTGGGTAACAGAACACTGGTGACATGGGGGCAAAGGAGAGAACAATGGAGAGGAAGGCCTAAGTGCAAAGAGGCAGACGGCAGGAAGGCAGAGGAGGGGAGGAGAAGGAGAAGCTTTGAGACAGTCATGTGGAAGCCTACTGTTTTATAAGCTCCATATGTGTGCTTTCTATGTAGGGAGCACCCCTACACAGGACAAAATGTCCCCCCAAAACCATAGGTTCCCAAACAATAACCCCAGTACCAAGTGTAAAATACCTCCTCTATAGTTGTTTGAGGTGTCCCACAAACTACCCACACAATAAAATAACCATTTTTAAGACGTTACATAAAATCCAAATAGATGAAATTATACTATTCCTAGCATTATCTAAAAATATTTTTGCTTTAAGAAAACATGATCACAAGATAATAAAACTTGCAACAAAAAACTCAAAGGTACATCTGGCTCCATTAAACTCTCTTCTTTATCCTATAAAACACACAATTATGCCTGCTCAGAATTCTCTAAACTACTAATTTGATGTAAAAAAAAAAAAAAAAGGCCAACTAGAGAAATTTTGAAAATACATAACTAAAAACACATAAGCAAAAGACAACTCGTTTAACTTACTAAAATCCATGAGTTGAGACATCTGAAAGCAAAACTTGAAATTCAATTAAGTAAATAATATCCTTGGTGGAGATGTCCAATCACATACAAACCTCCTCCAAGAACTCCTAAGCTGACAGTACTAATCAGGATTGCTCTGTGAATAAGTGCTTACTACCTATGCTTTTCAAAGAGAGTCACACGGATGACTCTAAGTAAGCTATTCTAGTACCACTGAAAATAAAATATATTGTTTTAATGTTCTTTGCAGATAGTCATGTCATAAACTCATTTTGGTTTTTGTACCTGTAGTATATATCACGTGTTGGCACTGTTGCTTTTGTGACTCTTCTGTAATAAAAACTAATACATATCACTAAAACTATTATTGGATGTTCTATTTAGTTTCAGCCCTTTCCCCTAGGATCTGCTATGTTAATAAAGACCCATGCGTATACCCCTCATCCCTCCTCAACTCCATCACCAATTACACAGGTACTTGATCAGAGGACAGACAGCTCACCTAAAGGAGAACAAGCTGCCACCATACAAGAATGATAAGTTGCCATGGACAGGTGCAAAGTCGAACAGTTGAAGTCAATAAACATGCAGAGAACAAATGAGGACAGCAGCAGAGGTAACACAGAGAGTGAGAGAGAAGATGGAAGCACAGGCTGCCCAGAGCTCAGTGACTTCCTACTTTCAGTTCCTGGATGGCACAGGTTTTATTCTCTTTTCCAGTATATAAATCTGGACCCTCACAAAGCCTCAGTACTCAAGAGTACGACTTATCACTACAGTTAAGCACCAGAGACTCTGAAAATCTGACATACATTCAATGTCTGAGTACTACTAACTGTCAGACATTTGCAGGTTTCTTAACTCCTCTTCAGTCTCCTATCCTGATATTACGGAGTTCAACTTCAGATATTCTAAAACAACACATGTGAGACTTAAAATGTGGACGAACACTAGAGCCTCTTCCCTGACGATGGAAGCAGGGAGACTTTCCCAAAGCACACATGTTGTCAAAATAACGCAATGCCCAAGGCCTGATGAGTGAGGCACTGCAGCAGATGGGTCCCGATCAACAACTTGAGAGTAACATGGAGATAGCTTAGTGTAGGATCTCAGAAGGAAGGACACACAACAGAAAAACTGCCACTCCCATGCCCACTCTTTTATTTTTATTAATTTGTTTTTAATATTTATTAACACAAATAAAATTTATTAATTGCATGTTCATAGATGTGGGATTTCAGGACAGCACAGGAAGGAGTTTCTCCTTCCACCATTTGGGTTCCAGAATGAACTCAAGCCACGAAGCTTAGTGGCAAGTGCCTTTACCTGCTGAGCTACCCATCAGCCACATTCTCATTTTAAAGATGAAACACAAGCACTTACCACCAAGCCTGAAGATCTGAGTGAGTGCCATACTCAGAAACCACAGGTAGAAAGAGACAACCAACTCCTCTGAGCTGTCCTATGACTTCCACAACTGTGCTACGGCACATGTGCCCCATCCCAATCAGTCAGTCAGTAAATATAATTTAAAAATATAAAAGAACACAACTTGGACTATGTTCTCACATAACTAATAGCAAAAGGTAAATTATTTAAAATATGAAAAAAGGTCTTCAGTTCCTAAGTTCAGATATTTAAACTCAATGCTGATAAAAACTAGAAAATTACTTGGGCAGTTTATACTTTAACACAAATGTAACTCTATTCCACCCAGTTCATTACAACTAACTTCCTGCGGCTATTGCATCGATTCACAACACTTATTCCCTGAGTTACCAAAAATCAAAACCCATCTGACATGCTACAGTCTACCTTAATAAATGTACCAGAATGACTTCTTCAAATTCCATTCTCAGAAGAGCTCGGCCCAACAGGCCTCATAATTACTGTCAACTCTAGTAAAGGTAGGTTAGACCTTAACCATTATTTATAATAAGATCCAAAAGGCCAGTCAATAGAGAAAAGATAGATGATTCAATCGATAATTTACAAAAAAAACCCAAAAAAACAAAAAACAAAAAACCTTGAGAAACACAATGTTTGTTTGTGGGGGCAGTGTTCAAGACAGGGTATCTCTGTGTAGCCCTGGCTGTGCTGGAATTTTCTCTGTAGGCCTCATACTCAAAGCCTGATTCTTCTCCTGAGTGCTCTGACTAAAGGCATGCACCATCACTGCCAGTGAGAAACTCAACATTGAAATCATCAGGATCTACATCAGTGATGCCTCCTCAATATAATTATTACAGTCCAAACTATCTAACAAAGATATGATTCCCCTAATCAGCCCATTAATTTAAAAAGCAGTACTATATAGTGGCATTAGAAAAACACTAAATTAGTAATCCAAATATATAGACAGAAGACTAATTAAAACTGTTATTTCAAAAAGACAAAACCAAATACTTCCCTATGAAGATAAAGCATCAGAGACAGAGGCAGAAAGATTTTAACAGAGAACCCGTAACAGTGATATAAGTCAGATGTTTCTACTTTATGATGAGTTTATCACTGTTAAGTTAATTTCTTACATATTTTAATACAGTGGGTTTCTTAGCTGAAGAATGCCTGTGGCATATTGAGAAACTGTTACTATTCAAGTTGGTCCCCCTTTCTCAAGTTGTGCTTTCTATAGTTTCTTTAATTATATATAAGATTTAAACTGTGTGCTGGTACTGTGTACTGTAATGAAAGCTCCCAGTCATGTCCTCTTCTGTCCAGGATGCAACTATTCCGGGGTGTTTGAGTATCCACAGTGTATATAACACTTGTCCAATAGGTACTCAGAAGACAGCTCAGTAATCAAGTCTACCCTGGTATCACCATGGCACTGCTTGTGTTCAAATAAGTCTAATTTTACTTGATAATAATCCCAAAAAGAAGACTAACAATACTAACAAGTCAGATATGCCAAAAGAAGCCACGAAGTATGTCCCTTTGTGGAAAAGTAAGAAAGTTCTCACCTTGAGGGGAAAAATTGGATGACACTGATGAAATCTATGAGTTGTAAATTCCTTACCCTGCCCAATCTACAAATTAATATTATAATAGGTCTGCATGTTCAGGAAAATACACTACATATAGGGTTCAATACTATCTGCTGATTCAGAAATCCACTGGGAAGTCTTGGGACATGTCCCCACAGTAAAGTGGATGGGGATGCTGCTATATTAAGATTACCATAAACAGGTATCATGGCAACTAGAAATATACCAAAGTTTTGGCATTAGGACTTCATCAAACTCGACCATCAAGCTTTTTTGGCTCCAGGTTTCTGTATTCTTTAACTACCTAGTTACTAACTTGACTCTTTTTGTCATCCTAGAATGTATGCAAACCAACACCTTTGCAATAATGTGAGACAATATTATATCCAATTAGCACAGCATCAATAATATGTCAATGTATTTAGAAGTAACTTGTGACTATTTAAGGAACGGTTACATATTTAAATCTCCATGTTCTACTTGTTCAAACTGGTAAGTCAGAAAGTTCATTTGCAGTATAGATGAAGTTACAAGAGCCTACATTTATCGTCCTCCTACACAGAGCAACTAAGATACCAGACAAATTATACGGACACCATTTTTAAGACATTGAACACAAAGCAGCAGAGGACAGTGATCCTAGAGAGACCAGAACCAATAATTTGGGGAGCTCAGGGAATGGAATAAACAACCTAAATATACAGAAGTGACTTCTGTACAGAACATGTTACAAGAAAAAAGAAGCTACAAGCATCAAGCTATTGCTCTCAAATAAAGACACACAGTGGGAGTCTGGAAAGACCAAGGTTACAAGAGATAGAGAGCTGTGTGTAAGAGTGAGCCTGGAAACCTAGAACGCATTCTCTTGCCTTAAACTGACTTCCACATACATACATGTGAGGAATAAATTAAAGAAAAGAAAGAAGTTCACCTAAGAATGCTGGAGAAAGCAGCCCTGATGCTCAGATAAGGAGGGCACTGTGCCTATTTCAATCAGAGTGGAACACCTCCTAAGCCAGAACTCACCAACTAGAATACCATGATTAACTTTGCTTCATTATCGGATAATATTAACCCTGAAACGAATTCCACACTGATCCTACTAAAATTTGCTAAGTATGAGTTCCTTCTCTCCCATCAGCTAAATTTTTTCCAGTAATTTTGCTCAGTTCTAAAAAAAAAAAAAAAAAAAAACCAGCTTGAGAGCATTTATAAATCACAAAATATCCTGTACCCAAGATGACAAAATTTAAAATGTGGGGCACTCAGTTAGTCCAGTCACTGGCATGCTAAGATACAGGAAAACAAAAGCCAAATTTCAAAGATCAATCATTCAGGATCAACCAAAAAATGAAATAGCTGAGAATCAGGGTTTTAAAAAATATTAACAATAAGTATGACAGGGGCTGGAGAAGTGGCTCAGAGATGAAGTATAGATAGGGCTCCTGGAGCCCTGAGTTCAGTTCCCAACCCCACACTGGGCAGATTACAACCATCTGTACCTTCAGCTCCACAGAATCTGATGTTCTTTTTTGCCCCCTACAAAGATATTTATATACACACCACCCCCTTGACATGCACATAATTTAAAATAGATATTTTACAGCCATACTCTAGATATTCAACAAGCTGAGACTCAAAGTAAGCATGTTAAAATAGAGGCATATATGGTTAAAGTTTTTAAAAGTTTAAAATAAAATTCCAAGCCAATATTTTAGACACAAAATACTAGATGAGAAAGACTGAAATTCATGACTGAGTATGGCAAACAAAATGATAGCAAATTTTGTAAAAGGTTGTAGAGTATCTTAAATGAACAGCAGTCAGGAACCAAACTTAGTCAATAACCTAAAACCAGATATAAACAGAAAGCCTTAAAAGAAATCAGAGATCGCACAGGCATACTTCTTGGAGAAAAGAGATAAAGAAGACAACAGGTGTTTCATCAGACACGACACAATGCAGAAAACTCATGAGCAGCACGTGTCACTTATGAAGAAAAGAACTGCCAACCTCCAACTCTTACCCAGATAAAACACTATGAAAGAA
>JADRCD010234367.1:0-38151 GCA_019843815.1 Montemys delectorum
ACATGGTGGCTCACAACCATCTGTAACTCCAGTTCTAGGATCTATTCCTTCCCCTGACTTCTACAAGCACCAGGCACGCATGTTGTACACAGGCATATATGCAGGGCAAAACATTTATACATATAGAAATTAAATAAATAAACATACTCCCCAAACATAAACAAACAAAACCACAAAGAAACAAAAGCTCTTGCATATTGCTATTAGGAATATAAAAAAGTGTAACCCTTACCATTGGTTTGCTAATGATGAAAATTAAATAGAATATATGAGTCATGCATTGACCTTCTGGTAGGTATCCCCAAAACAATGGAAAGCCAAGAGAGGAACATACATATGGTGTCATATGAAGTAACCCAGGTATCCACCAAGAAATGCTAGATAAACAAATACATATACCTCATATACTATATATATATATATGTATATATATATATATGTATATGTATACATATACATATATATATGACATATACTATACAAGTATATATGTAGTTTTAAAATGTTTATTTTTATTGTATGTGTATGTATGAACATCTGCAAATAGGTATGTATATCACACGTATGCCTGGTCACTGTCCATGGAAGATAGAAGACAGCATTGGATTCCCCTGGAACTAGAGTAGTTGTGAGCTGCCATGTACGAGCTGGGAATAGAATCTGGGCTCTCTGCAAGAATAGCAAGTGCTCTTAACCTCTGAGCTCTCTCTAGTACCTCTATATTAATTTTATTTTGCAAAAGCCTAGTGTAGTGGTACAAGCTTTCAATCCCAAACTTTCACTTGGGAGGCAGAGGGAGGTATATGTCTGTGAGTCTGAGGCCAGCCTGGTTTGCAAAATGAGTTCCAGGCTAGCCAGATCTATGTAGTGAGACCATGTCTTTTTTTTTTTTAAAGTTATTTACATAAAAAAATAACATGGAGCTCCTTTTTTCTTTCAGTTTTAGTGTATGTGCTGCCAAGGCAAGCACTTGTGTGCTCACTTTAAACAAATTAAAAATTGTAATCAAGGCAAAAGTGTCATAAAAATAGGTATTCTAATCACTCAGAGACTACCCACTATTTATAACATTATGTATTCACTGAGAATTTGCTGTTTTCTGCATGCACAGACTAGTATTTCAGTTAATATATGTTTACTAAGACAAGTCCTGATGCTTATAAAGAATATAAAAAAGACATTTTGGCTGGTGAGATGGCTCAGTGGGTAAAGGTCCTTGACATCAAGTCTGATGCCCTGAGTTTGATCTTTGAAACTCACACAATAGAAGGACAGAACTGACTCCTACAGGCTGTCTTCTGACCTGCACATCCTTGCTCTATGATGCATATATGCAAAACAAATAAAATATAAAGACATTAAGTACATAAATAAGGAAGGCTTCTTACTTGGGGCAGGTAGTCCACCACTGGACCGTTTATATTTGCTCTCCTTTAAAATGGATGTGATTTTATACAGATGACGAAAACCTGTTTTGCATTCAGAGGCAAAAATAAACTCAATTTCATCTTCATGAGTTTGAGGAAAAACATGAAAAATATCGTGGATCTGCAAAATGAACAGCTTAATTTACTATATGCATTAATAAATATACTACATAGATAAGCAACCATCAGTGGTTAGTGGAAGGATATGCTGCACTTAACCATGCTAGGTTTTTGCCTGGCCTTTTACATTTATTTTACTTTAGACAAAGATTTCACACACTGAAAATGTAAACGTTTCCAAATGGAAGAAAGCAAAAAGAACAACATGACCAAGGCTCTTCCTTTCCATCTCTACAGTCTCTGAAGCACATAAGGTTTATGCAGCAGTATAAATCTTATGACCCAGGCAAGGAGAACAGCACGCTTTACTTTTGTTTTCCAAAGAAAAATATTCTAACAGCTGAAGGAAAACAGATGTTCATCTGTTTTGAGTAAATCACAGGAAGTCTACTTTTAACTAGAGAAATGGAGAAATGTTTTTATTTTATATCTAATTTTATGTTAAAATGTAAAACTCAATTTAAAACTAGTATATTTGGTATAGTTTGCTAACTTAAAAGGTAGTTTCTAGACACAGCTCATGAAGGTTTTCTCAGAAGCACAGAAGCCAGAGCTGAGGCTGTGGGCTCACTACCCTGTATGTGCAGGGCCACATCTGCAGGCACTCCTGAGCTGCCACTTCAATAGTATCTATTTCCTGCTACAAACTACTCCATTCTGGAACCATCACTCCAACTCAAAATGTTCACGGTTCCTTTGAACTTAAGGTTGTATTTGCTAGCTTGCTACAGAACTCATCTGCCTGAGTATCCTGAGAAAATACACAGCCAAGTTCAAGAACAGATATGCATACATTTATCCAGATGTCTGTTGTTTCTTCATAGATGATCAGTGGTGTCACAGAGTCAGGAACTGACTCTATGAGTCTCTGTCTGTCCATGGCATCATCTTCTACTGGGATGAATAACTCAGGGGAGATCAGAACGATCTGCAGGTGAGTCTGGGAACGGTCTAGCAGGATGGACCAGGCACTGTTCAAAGGAACGAGGAGAAGTCAGGAATACAGCAAGCTCTCAGAAAATGAATAACCTTCTGTTCTCTCCCTCAGTACCTGTCAATTCTATTTTTTTTCTTTCAAGACAGGGTCTTTAAAAATTTATTCCTATAATCACAATGGTGTATGTTTATGCTTACAAATCTGCGCACTCACTGAGTTCAGGGAAAAGGCCTAAGCAGAAATAACAAATTTACATGGGAAGGTAAAGCCTACAGCACTGACATTCTAAAACTCTGGATCTAACTTAGTTGTAGTGAAGTGACAGTTTAACATACGCACTGTTTTCCCTCTGGAGTCCATCCGGCTCTGGCAATATATTCAACTCCCTCAAACAGAATCTCAAAAGGTTGAACCAGTTCTTTATCTATGACATCTATAATCTAGTAGGAAGAAAAGGGAATATAGTTTTAGAAGACAGAAGATAGCACACTCACTAGTCTAGTCTCCTATGTCATCTTCTTTTCAGACACAGCACTTGAAAGGCTTAAGTGGACAGTAAAGCCAGCAGGCAGTTGGGGTTCCCTAGCTGATGCTCTCTACACCAGGACCTGAGCTCAGAGTCTTCTTTAGGGTTTTCCTAACAAAGCCCTTGACAATAAATGACAGGCTCAAGTTTTGCTCACTTTAGGTCTAGAATCTAGTAGTGACAGTCCTTAAGTCCCTATATCTTAGCCTAAATACGTTTGTGTAGTATATTAATGAAATGGACTCTATAGGTAAACTTTTTTCCTTTAAAAGTTTAGCAAACGCAATTGAAAAAATAAGTAAATTTCAAAAAAATGGTCAAAGGGAGCTGGAGAGATGGCTCAGTGCATAAGAGCACTGACTGTGCTTCCAGAGGTCCTGAGTTCAATTCCCAGTAACCACATGGTGTCTTACAACCATCTATAATGGGATCTGATACCCTCTTTGTGTGTCTGAAGACAGCTACAGTGTATGCATACATAAAGTAAATAATTCTTTTAAAAAAAAATGGTCAAAGGATCTGAATAGCTAGCTCTTCAAAGAAGCCACTTAAGTGGCCAATAAACATTGAGAACTTTACCCACAGGGAGATGTAAATCAAACCCTGTGAGCTATGGCGTCTAACTAGATAGCTGTGACAAATAACATGGCCATGACAATTGTTAGGATGATGTGGAGAAAGTGAAACCCTCATGTACTGCTGGTGGAAATATAATTTTCAAAACAGCCTGACAGCTCCATAAAAGAGTAAGTAGAGCCTTATCACATGACCCAACCATCATCCCAGGTATACCCCAGAGAAATACAAACATCAACTTTCAAAAGCACTTGCACATCCGTGTGCACACATATTCATAGCAGTCTTTCTCTGCAACCCTTTCTTTTCAATTTCTCTCAAGAGGCATAGTCCCACTACATAGCCCAAGCTGATCTCAAACTTATGAGGCTCCTGCCTCAGCCTCCTGCAATATAATATAAGCACATGTCACTGTCTGGCTTCATGACAGCTTTTCTTTTAAGAGCAAAAAAATGAACAATGCAAATACCATCAACTGATTAAGAGGTAAATAATAAAATAATATTCACCAATAAAAAGAAATGAAGGGAGATGGGGAGATGGCTCAGTTGGTAAATTTCTTGCCTGACAAGCATGAAGACCTAAGTTTGGATCTTCTGTACCCAAGAAAACAGCAGGCATAGGAGCACTGGGCTATCTCAGCACTGTGCTATCTCAGCACCGGGGAAGCAGAAACTGAAGGGACTCTGTAGCTAGCTGGCTAGCTAGCTAGTCTAGCTGATCAGTGAGTTCCAGGTGCAGTGAGAGATTGTATCTCAAAAAATAAAACAGAGGCTGGAAAGAGGGCTTAGTGGTTAAGAGTACTGGCTGTTCTTCCAGAGGATCTGGGTTTAATTTCCAGCACCCATGTGGTGCTTACCATCTGTTAACTCCAGGGACCCAATACTCTCTTTTAGTCACCAAGCACACATATAATACACAGGCAAGCATACATGCAAAATACCCATATATATATATAATTTTTTAAAATAAACAAAAAATGAAGTGGAAATTGATCAAGGAAGACACTTGACATTGACTATTGGTTTCCATCAATTTGCATTTACTGCCCTACTCCCACCCCCAAGCACACACACAAAAAGAAAAAGAAATGAAGTACATGGGCTGGAAACATAGCTCAGTAGGAAGGTAGCATGATTGAGGCCCGGAGTTAGATCTCTCTCTCTCTCTCACACACATATATACACACCCCCCCCAATGCATGATGCAAATAGATAGACTTTGAAAATACTAAACAAAGAATCCAGACAACATACTGTATGATTTTGTTCATATGAATGCTCAAAACAGGCAGATCTATAGTGGTTGTCTAGAACTGGGGGATTATAGCTAAGGGGTGAGGTGCTTCTCTTTGAGGTAATAGTAATGCTCTAAAACAGATTATGGCTGCCTGATTCAGCAACTACACAAAAAGCCACTAAATTTTAAACTTCAATGAATGAAAGTATTGTACATGAACAATATCTCAGTAAAGCTATGTTTTAAAAAGAGTCTAGGGGATGGCGAGATGGCGCAGCGAGTAAGAGCACTGACTGTTCTTCCGAAGGTCCTGAGTTTGGATCCCAGCAACCACATGGTGGCTCATAACCACCCATAATGAGATCTGACGCTCTCTTTTGGTGCATCTGAAGACAGCTACAGTGTATTATGCTAGAGTGAGCGGGGCTGGAGCGAGTGGGGCTGGAGCGAGAGGGCCGGAGCAAGCAGGGCCATCCTGAGTTCAATTCCCAACAGCCACATGATGGCTCATGGCCATCTCTACAGCTACAGTGTACTCATACACATAAAAAATAAAATAAAATAAATCTTAAAAAAAAAAAAAAAGAGTCTAAAGCTGGCATAGTAGTGCACACCATTAATACCAGCAGTTTGCTCAGGATACAAAAGCAGGATAATCTTTGTGAGAGGCTAGCCTGTTCTACATAGAAAATTCCAGGACAGCCAAGGCTTCATAGAAAAGATCCAGTCTTAATACAAATAACAAAACCCAACCATAACAATTAAAAAAAGTCTAGAAAGAAAATTTACTTTAAAAAAAATATTTTAAGCTTTATTTATTTTTATACCTAAAAATAAATGCATATGAACGCAGGCACTGGTGAAAACCAAAAGAGGACATTAGATCCTCTGAGATGGAGTTATAGACAGTGGCAACCCTTCTGACATGGGTGCTGGGAATGATATTTGGGTCTTCTAAAAGAGCAGTATATGCTCTTTCCCACTGAGCCATCTCTCCAGCTCTGCATTTTAACTAATCTTGTGAGCATGTCCAAATGGAAAGTAACAGTACAAGAGAAATATGAGTTATTTAGTCCACCACAGATCTAATGTATACCCAACATCGGAGCTAAGCCACTGTTTTCAATGACTGAATAATTAATAGAGGCAAAGAACTGTTCTCAAGAAGGAAACGTGTTTGTGTGATGATGGACGTGTGCAGAGGCCAGATGATTTGTTTATACCTCACAATTATTGTTGTTGTTGTTGTTTTTTTTTTTTGACACAGTGTCTCTCATTGCCCTGGAACTCAATAAGTAGGCTAAGCTGGCTGTCCAGAGAACCCCAAGGATCTATCTGTCTTCACAGCCTCAGTGCTGGGATTACAATCACACACTACAACAGCAAGCCATTTTATGTGGGTCCTGGCATTTAATACAGGTTCCTTTATATCCTGCTTCCCAGGCCTACTAGGGAGAATTTCTCCTAGGGGAAAAAAATTAGGTCAACTATAAATCACGAGCCACAAATGTCTCAGCAAGTTTGACTAACAGACAAGTAGAAAAGTGCATCAGTTAGCGAAGCACAGAGCGCTGAGACCTGACACTTACCCCTCCTTCAGCATCAACAACTATCTCGGACATCTTGAAAGTGACCTTTGGGTTTGCTGTGCCTTTAGAAAGAAACATAAATGATTGACCACAATCATTCCAACTAGGTTCTTCAGGACCCTCTCCTTCAGACTGTATTAAGTTTGTAATACTGTACACAGATGGGGCTCTATTGTGAAAACATCTCAGAACCTACCTCAAATTCACATGGGTAGCAAATACAAAAAAGGCTAAAATACTAGAGAGAGTTAGTGTGAAAGCTAAGGGAAATTGCTTACCATTTCTCTAATAAAAATGTTTGTAAACAGCAAAATGGACAAAAGCCCAACTACTTAGAAAGAACAAAATCCCCTAAGTCTTTGATAGGCAGGGATATCCTCTAGCTGATTTCCCTAAACTCGGATTACCAGTTTTTATGAGCATACCCACCTCTGAAAGCAATTAAAGATTCAAAAACTATACCTGATAAACAAACACCTTACAAAAGTTGCTGACGATCAAGCTGACTACACACTTCAATGACTGCACATTTGGGATTGGTTTTGAGACAAGGGCTTATTGTGTATCCCAAGCTGGCCTGGAACTCCTGAAAACCCCCATGCTGCCACAGGCTACCAAGCACTGAGCTACAAGCATGAGCCAACACACCCAGAGGAGGAAATGAATAAATAAAGGTCATACCTGTTTTAGGATAACGGAAAGAATCTGCCCTCCTTGTTTCCAACATGGGGGATGTAACATGAATAATCTCCACCTCAGATTCATCGTTCTCTTCATAGAGAATTCTAAGAATTTTACCGCCACTAGGAGCTTAAAAGGAATTTAGGTATTAAAAATTTAGAATAATTATTATAGAATACTCTGCTCACGATCCCTCTAGAACTAGGTATTTTACTAAGGAAAGTAATTGATGCATTAGACTGCCATTATGAATCAGTGGCGATTGGGATTAAATTCGGGTCCTTGAATATGCCAGGCTGGTATTCTACCACTAGGCTGTTCTGTCTTCAAAACAAAAACCTTTAACTATATTTATTTATTCACTGTGGTGAATATGTGTATACATAGAGACCTTACTACTGATTTACAGCTAAAAGTTTGAATACTTTTTAATGGAACATGAAAAAAATTTATTTAAAAGTCCTATCTGAAATTTGGACATTTTATTTTAAAATGTAAATGTTTTACCACACTTATACAGAACAAGACTATTGATATAAATCATTCAACAAAACTGAATTCTTTTGCACCTTCTAGTGCCTTCCAAGTCCCTTTTACTAGGACTTAAAGTTTATCCTTTTAAGAGGAAAAAAAAATGTAAATGTATGGTATATTTAAATATATTCACACATCTATACACATATACAGGGGAAACATTTTGAAGGATTTTGACATGATATATCTTATATTTTGAATTATTTAGTAAAATATAGTATTTCCAATAAAATGCCAAAAAGTTTAGTATATTGAATGGTTTATATCAAAATATTGTTTTGTATAATTATGGGCAAACGTCTACATTTTAAAATAAAAGTCCAAATCTAAGACATGGACTAAAACATGTATTTTTTTATTGTCCTCTAAAGAAATATTCAGACTTCTAGCTTCAAACCAACAGTGATGTCATAGGATTTATTAATGGTTCCTAGCAGAGCACTCTGCTGGGTCTCCAGCACCCACGTAGCAGCTTACTGCACCTCCAGTTCCTAGGATTTGACCCCTTCTTCGGGCTTTTCCAGATACCAAGCACATACATGGTACACTTATATACATGCAGTAAAAAACTCATACACATAAAATTAAGAGTAAATAAATCTGGGGCTGGTGAGATGAGTCAGCAGGTAAAAGCACTGACTGTTCTTCTGAAAGTCCTGAGTTCAAATCCCAGCAACCACATGGAGGATCGCAACCACCTGTAATGAGATCTAACGTCCTCTTCTGGTGTGTCTGAAAACAGCTACAGGAGCAAGCAAGGCCGACAGAGTGAGCGGGATCAGTCCTAAATTCAATTCCCAACAACCATATGAAGGCTCACAACCATCTGTACCCCTACAGTGTACTCATATACATAAAATTAAATCTTTTTTAAAAAAAAAGAGTACATAAATCTTAAAAAATAAAAAATGAAACAGAGAAGTATTAAAGTACATAATACCTAAGAAATATTGCTTCATAAGCTGTGTTTTCCATTTTGTCTATAAAATATACGTGTACATTACATTAGGCCACACATGGTAGTAAGTGAATTTCCTCACTGGGTTGGATTAGGTTGTGTGGGTCACCACTTTAAGCCTCTCAGTCATTCACACACATTGATCTGTTCATACAGATGCTACTACTCAGTCATATATGTTTAACAGCATGTCATTTTGTGAATCTTGCTAGAATTCTGCCTCACTGCACATAGGCCAGTTTTGTTTTTGCTGAAAGCCAGCAGGGAGCAGCTGAGGTACCGAGGCAGAATGTCACTGTCTCTACTAGAATCCATGTGGGCTCTGGTCTGTTTCTCAATAGCTCCGAGTAGGGGCTCAGCCAGCCCCAGTCAAACCCATTAATACTTAAAAGTGACCTGTAACAGACTCCTTTGAACTTACTTCTTTCAGCTTGGGGACACCACCAATAGCCAGAGTATCTGTCAAATTCTTCTTGAAGAACAAAGGTGGCTACACCAGCTGATCTGGGATCCTCTTCCATGTTGGCTAGCTCTGGACAAACATGAAAGGCAAAATTACCCCCTGAACTCTTTTTCTGCAATAGGACAGAGAAAAATGCTCCCTTCACTTCTAAAGAAAGGTAGCTGATTATCGTGGCAAATTGTGGAGCCAAACAATGAATTCAAATCTAGGCTTCACCATTTACCTATCATATGACCTTGGGCAAATTTGTCACACTCCACTGTGGTATGTCACTGGTAGAGCTCAGCATGTGCTTGGCTCTAGTACTCTTAGCAGCAATAAATACCTAAACAAATAAATCACGAAGCCATTATTATGTAAGATTTTGTATCCTGGCAAAATGTTTACAGTATAATTTACTGTGCTTTGTTTTTGAAAATCATGAATGTTTTAACATTTATCAGTTCTTAGTTCCTGCTTGCTAAGTAATAGTCTATTGATGCTATGGATTTTTTTTAGACAGCGGAGTGGTTTTGAATGAGAATGGTTTCCATTGTAGTCCTCCCATATTTGAATGCTTGGTCTCTAGTTAGTGGAACTGTTTGGGAAGGATTAGGAAGTATGGTCTTACTGAGGAGGTGTGTCACTGGGGGTGAGCTTTGAGGTTTCAAAAGCCCACACCAGGCCCAGTGCCTCTCTGCCTCATGCTTATGGATTAGATGTGAGCTCTCAGCTATTATTGCTCCAGCTCCATGCCCACCTGCCTGCCCCTACACTCTCTGCCATGGTGATCATGGACTAACCCTGTGAAACTGTAAGCAAACTCCCAATTAAATGCTTCCTTTTTTAAGTTGACTTGACTTGGTCATGGTACTTCATCACAGCTATAGAACAGTAAGTAAGGCAGACAGGGTCTTGCTATGTGATAGGTGCATCTCAGAGACTGGCCTGCCTCTGCCTCCTGAGTACTGGGATTAACAGCAGAGACCACCATGTCGGGTGATGCTGTGGACCTTTTTCATCCATTCTTCTGCTGCTTTTTTTTTTTTTTTTTTTCATTCTGGGCTGCTTTTGGTTACTGTGAGTAAAGATGAGCATTCATTCTTCCACAATAATTTCCATGGATATGTGCTTTCATTTCTTTTGAGCAAATATCTAGAAGCAGAGTGGCTGGTCAGTGAGTGTTCAACTCTGTGAGGAGGTATTTTTATTATTTTACATGCTTACTAACAGTGTGTGACAGTTCCAGTAGCTGGTATTCTCAGTCCTCTCACTTTTGCTTTGGTGTGCAGTGATATGTCATGATTTTATTTTCTTTTTTAAAGACGAGGTCTTACTATGCTGCCCAGGCTAGTCTTAAATTCCAAGTAATCCTCCTGCTTCAACCTCTTGAGTGGTTGGACTATAGGCACATACCACTATGCCCAGCAAACAGGTAAGATTTGAGTTTGATTAGGTCTTTTTTTTTTTTTTTTTTTTTTTTTGGTTTTTTGAGACAGGGTTTCTCTGTATGCTCTGTCCTGGAACTCACTCTGAGACCAGGCTGGCCTCGAACTCAGAAATCCGCCTGCCTTTGCCTCCTAAGTGCTGGGATTAAAGGCGTGTGCCACCACTGCCTGGCTGATTAGGTCTTTTTTTGTTATTATTGTTATTTTTTTTTCCCTCTGGATAGCCCTGGTTGTCCTAGAACTCACTTTTTAGATTAGGCTAGCCTTGAACTCAAAGATCTGCCTGCCTCTGCATCCCAAATTGCTGGGATTAATGTCACGTGCCAGTACGCCCAGCATTAATTTATCATTTTTGATCATCTGTATTCTACATTGTATGAAATTAATGTACAATAAGAACCAATACTCTGTTATCTAAAAATTGAGTCAAGTATTTGGAATTCAGGGTCTCTTTATATAGTACACATCTCTGATGTATTATGTAACATAACCAGCAGCACAACCGGATAAACTCTACTCCAATATCCAGCAGCAAGCTGAAGGCAAGGTACACCAAGCAGGGCACACTTTATAAATGCTCTCAAGCCAGTCCAGGTCAGGGCTTACTACCAAACTAATGACAACAGTGTGTGCAGAGCATTCTGAAATGTGGAATTAGTAAAAGAGCCAAGACCAGTGCTGGGTTTCTTGGGCCCTTCACTACCATAAACTCTGCCTCCAAATTTATTTCCCATTTTGTTCTCCTTTAGACGTGAGGACAAGCACTGCTGGCTTGTATCTCTGCCGCTATTACAAGTTACTCACTCACTGGGTAACTAGTACCACCTTGTCTCTCCAGCAGAGAGTACTGGGGGATGGGAACCAGTACTTTTAAATTCTCCATCATATTGAGCAGAGAGCAAGCTCACACTCACCCTGACTGACCACACTCACTTTCTAAGGCCAGTTTTCATCACAACCTACTGATTAACACAGGCTGAGCATGCCCCCTTCCTCCATCCCTTTCTCCATAGATATTCCCAGCCTTCCTATGCTTCAGCACCAGTCTAAACACCACACAAAAACTAACTCATTAAGACCTCTCCATAATCCACTCACTTGGTTCACACTGTTACAAATGTAGAAACCAAGAGGTCAGTTAACTAATGTGATGAGGTCAGAATTGGTGAATGACAGAGCCAACACTTAAACTCAGAGAGCTTGGTTCTGTATTATTCTATATTCTCTGCCTGTGCTCTGATCCACTATACCAATACTAGAAATAATGAATATAGTAAAGAAAAGAATAAAAAACTGTAACATTCTATACAATTCCAGTACTTCTACTCTAAGTTCTGCTAAACTTAACAAAATTCTCTATGGAAAACCATTTTACAAAAGAAAGAAAGCCAGGCGTAGTGGTGCCCACCATCAGTGCTCTTTACTATCCAAGCACTTGGTATGTAGAGGCAGGCAGATCTCTAGAGTTCTATTCTACATAGTGAATCCTAGGACAACCAAAGCTACAAAGAGAAAGAGAGAGCTTGTCTCCAAATACAAACAAACAAACAAAGACTTGAACCTGCCTTACTTCTAACAGTTCTGATAGAGAGCTATGCAGTCCCAGTCTCAAATACAGTAAGTGGTGTATACTGTTCAGTGTTTGTTAACAGCATGAAAAATGGCTTCAGTTTAACAGACTCATTAACTAGCTCACCTAACATTTCTGCTGCTATTGAATATCCTTCTTACTTCCTGGTGTTAAAGGAAATTCAAGAAACACCAAAATGGCCAGGCAGTGGTGGCACACACCTTTAATCCTAGCACTTGGGAGGCAGAGGCAGGTGGATTTCTGAGTTCCAGGCCAGCCTGGTCTACAGAGTGAGTTCCAGGACAGCCAAGGCTACACAGAGAAACCCTATCTCGAAAAAACAAAAAAACAAAAAACAAAAAACAAAAAACAAAAAACAAAAAACAAAGCAAACAAACAAACAAAAAAAAGTAAATTCAGCTTTTCAAATAGTCTCAGCCAAAGCAGGCTGCAGAGCTATGCCTTACCATTGTGCACATAGGTGATCCTCCTTTCTTCCCTGGTTACGAGGTTTGATATCCAGATATCATTGCTGTGAATGAAAGCTATCCAGTCTGGATCAGCAGGGCATAGTTTTGGGTCCATTCGTATATTGGGACAACTAGTTTCCACTAAATTGGGCCGCAAAGGCTGTTGCTAGAAAAGTAAACAACATTTTAAGTTATCAGGTTGATAAGTACAAATCTGTAAGATAAATGACATTTCTGATTAAAATGTACATTGTGACAGCTGCATCCAGAAAAAAATATACTTTCAATTAGTTAAACATATCTTTTAAGTGATAAATGGAAAAGCTGAGGGTAAAAGATAAAAAGTAATGTATCACACACCAATGTCACAATGTCACAGCACTCCAGAAGCTGGGCTGCTCAGTCTGTTTAATGGAATAATTATAATCTGGTGAACTTTTTTTGAGACAGTCCTCACTACAGCTCTTGACTAGTCTGGAACTCACTAAGTAAATATGACTGATCTCAAACTCACAGAGATCCACTTGCCTCTTTCTCTTGGGTACTGACATTATGTACTTAGCTTGTTGAATATTTTTAAACAGTTTTGAAAATATCATTAAACATTTAAGCCAGGCAGTAGTGGTGTACACCTTTAATCCCAGCACTTGGGAGGCAGAGGCAGGTATTGTTTTGAGTTTGAGGCCAGCCTGGTCTACAGAGTGAGTTCCAGGACAGCCAAGGCTACACAGAGAAACCCTGTCTCAAAAAACAAAAACAAACAAACAAATAAAAATAAAAAAATGTAAAAATTAATTTTATCAATAAAAGTAAGCTTGCCTATAAGACATGCAATGAGGAATGGTAAGATGTCTCAGCAGGTGAAGGGTCTGGTTAAGCCCAACACCCTAAGCTCAAGCCCTTAGCCCTACCTACAGGGTAGAATAAGACAACAGAGCAAGGGAACTTCCCTCTGACTTAATGCACACCCTGGGGCATACACACACACACACACAATAAATAAATGGAAGAATGTTTAACTTTTCATTTTATGTATATAGTGTGGTGTCTGCATATATGTCTGTGCACCACATGTGTGTCTGGTGCCTGATGAGGCCAGAAAAGGGCATTGTACCTCTGGGACTAGGGTTACAGACAACTGTGAGCTGCCATGTAGGTTTTGTGAATTGAACCTGGACTCCTGGGAAGAACATCCAGTACCTTACCACTGAGCCATCTCTCAAGTTCATCCCCAAAATTTTAATGTAATAAAAGCGAAGATCAATACAATTCTACCAAAAGAATATCTCCAATTGTTCATAAAGAATTAATTAGAATAAAACCAAATGTAAATTCATTTATTAAGATAATTAGCTTTTCAGGGAAATATAAAAAAAAATTACCTGTGATAATGCCTTTCAAAATCTCTCTCAACACTCAGAGAAAGTAGAAAATAGTGCCATTTTCTGTATCTTCCAGCACAGAAAGGATTTTGAGCATTTTAAAAATTGTATCTTAGGACTAAAGAGCATATACTGCTCTTGCTGAGGACCCAAGTTCAATTCTCAGCATCCATGTCAGACAGCTCACAACTGCCTGCAACTCCACCTCCAGGGAATCTACACCTCTAGCCTGAGAGCACCAGCACACTCACACACACACACACACACACAGAGAGATTTACACACACACACACACACACACACACCACACCATACCACACCACAGAGAGAGAGAGAGAGATTAAATCTTAAAAAAAAAAAAGTTGTATCTTTATATCATTGGGAAAAATGATTAATCTCTTTTTTAAAAAATAATTTTATTTTTATCATCTTTAATTGTGTGTGTCTGTCTGTGTTTGTTTGGGGTTGTGCATGTGAGGTCATGTACCTGCAGAAGCCAGGGATCCCCTGGAGCTGGAGTTATCATAGGCTGTGAGGGCCAGTTCTGTGTGCTGAGAACTGAGCTGCCATTCATCCAGTGCCCATCTGCTTTTTGTTTGTTTCTTTAAGATTTTATTTTTAATATTTATTTTATGTGTTTGGTTATAATGGGTGCCTATACCACTTGCACACCTGGTACCCATGGAGGCCAGAAGAGGGTGTTAGATCCCCTGGGAGTATGATCCACCATGTAGGTGCTGGAAATTACACTTGGGTCATCTGAAGAAACAGCACACATTTTTAACTGCCCAGTCATTCCCCCTATTCCCAAACTATCAACTCATTTTGTTGTTGTTGTTTGTTTATTTGTTTGTTTGTTTTTGTTTTTTTCCAAGACAGCGTTTCTCTGTGTAGCCCTGGATGTCCTAGAACTCACTCTGTAGACTAGGCTGGCCTTGAACTCAGAAATCCACCTGCCTCTGCCTCCCAAGTGCTGGGGGACTAAAGGCATGTGCCACCACAGCCCTGCTTCCAAACTATCAACTCTTAAAATTAAGAACTAATTTTAAAGGCTAGAGAGATGGTTCAGCAGTTAGGAGCACTGAATGCTCTTCTAGAGGACCTAGATTCAAATCCCAGCACCCACATGGCAGCTCACAACTGTCTGTAACTTCAGACATACATGTGTGAAGCACCAATGCCTAGAAAATAAAAATAAGTTATTAAAAATTAAAAAATCTGGGCTAGAGAGATGGCTTAGCGGGTAAGAGCACTGACTGCTCTTCCAAAGGTCCTGAGTTCAATTCCCAGCAAGCACGTGGTAGCTCACAACCATCTATAATGAGATCTGATGCCCTCTTCTGGATTACCTGAAGACAGCTACAGTGTACTTACATATAATAAATAAAGGGGCTGGAAAGATGGCTCAGAGGTTAAGAGCACTGACTGCTCTTCTGAAGGTCCTGAGTTCAAATCCCAGCAACCACATGGTCGCTTATAACCATCCATAATGAGGCCTCACGCCCTCTTCTGGTGTGTCTGAAGACAGCTACAGTATACTCATTCACATACAATAAATAAATAAATCTTTAAAAAAAATTTAAAAATCTTACTAATTTCTTAGCTGGTAGTAAATTGACCCTTTGGTTTAATTTCTTAATTTCCTTTCTGATTTGGGTACAAATTCTCTTTAGGACCTCAAAACAGTTAACATACAGTTACAGTAACTACAACTTACTGTAAATCCATGTGGTCCTCCATCTTTGATATGGTAAATACCGCTACCAGCTTGAAACAGGAATGTTCCACTTCCTGGGTGGTAATCATAAGCTGCGATTCCCACAGTTCCAATACGCTTTCTTTCTCTGAGTAGCTCTTCCTCTCGAGAATACATCCCATAGTCTAGTGTCGCCTAGGACAAAAGAAAAGTCACCCAGTGCAGTCTCCTAACAACTAGTCTTCGCAGTTCATTGAAATTCTAGCATCTCTACTATGCTCAGGTCTGCATCCATGTGACTTGAGAGTCACAAGCAGCTCTAACCACATTCACTTCACAAAGTCTGAAGTTTTTGAGTAAAAAGACCATTTAATCACTATTGCACACATTAGAAAACAAGAATAAGCTGGGCACGGTGGTGCTCACTTAAATCCCAGCACTCAGGGCTCAGAGACAGGTGGACCTCCGGATTTGAGGCCAGCCTGGTCTACAGAGTGAGTTCCAGGAGAGCCAGGGCTACACAGAGAAACCCTGTCTAAAAAAAAGAAGAGGAGAAGGAAAAGGAAGAGGAGGAAGAAAGAGAAGAAGGAGGAAGAGGAAGAAGAGGAGGAGGAGGAGGAGGAGAAGGAGAAGGAGAAGGAGAAGAAGAGGAGGAGGAGGAGGAGGAGGAGGAGGAGGAGGAGGAGGGAGAAGAAACAAAACTAAAGCCCATCATCTTGGCAGTCGAGGCCCTCTGCCCTGTATAACTAACCATAATTCTGCAGTTTTGCAGTTAGTTGTAGAGCTGAGATCTCCCCAGTTACCTTAGTAGGGATTTGACATAGTAGCCCAGCATACCCTAAGCAAGACAAGAGAATGGAGGTGGGAGGTGGGGGACAGTAGGTAGCCTTGCCTTTCTGCCCCTACTCTTCCTGAGTACTAGAATTACAGGTGAATATCAAGTTCCAGGAAGCACAGGCAAGAGACACCAGAAGTGTAAGGCCAGCCTGATCTACAGAGTGAGACTTTGTCTCAAAAAAAAGAACAGAGAGAGAGAGAGAGAGAGAGAGAGAGAGAGAGGGGATAGGACTGGCTCTCAAGCTGGGCATGAGAGGTGGCTCAGTAGTAGATCATTTGTTATTTGTCTGGAGGACCTGAGTTTGACTGCCAGTACCCACATCAGATGGCTTACAACTATCTATAATTTCAGTTCTAGAGGATCCAATGTCCTCTTCTGATGCCTATGCACACCAGGCATGTATGTGGTGCATAGACATACATGCCAGCAAAACATTCAAAAACACAAACCAAAATATTTAAAATAATTGAAATGAAACACCAAAAATACTAAATTGCAATATCCTATGATTTTAGATACAGGAAATTAATAATTTAAAGATCATACATGTAAAAGCAATGAAACATTTTAATTCCTTTTAATTCACATCTACTTAAAATATAAAACCCTAGAAGAACATTTGCCCGGAAATAAATGAAGAAATATACACCAAATCATAGGAATGAGAATATTTGTTCCTACCTGAAAAAGATCCAAAAGAGGTTTCCAAGAAAGCATTAAGACTGCTGCTTTGTTGACAGTTTTAGGGATTTCAGAATAAAATAGTGTATTTTCTCTGTTCTCACCAGACATGGCTATAAGGGAAAAAACGAAAACCCAAACCACATTATTATTTTGAAATATGGTCCTTATCACAACAACAGTCTGGGGCCAGGGAGATGGCTCAGTGGGTAAGAGCACTGACTGCTCTTCCAAAGGTCCTGAGTTCAGTTCCCAGCAACCACATGGTGGCTCACAACCATCCGTAATGAGATCTGACACCCTTTTCTGGGGTATCTGGAGATAGCTACAGTGTACTTGCATATAATAAATAAATAAATAAATAAATAAATCTTTAAAAAAACCCAAAAAAACAAAAATAGTTGTTAATACATAATGTCCTCTACATATTACAATATTTTCCATTCCACAGGAACCAAAATGATGTTATTAAGTAGGGTATGCACATGCTTCATGCCATGGAAACTTCCTTGAATAAAAACAATGTTTCCACTGGGCAGTGGTGGCACATGCCTTTAATCCCAGCACTTGGGAGGCAGAGGCAGGAGGATCTCTGAGTTCGAGGCCAGCCTGGTCTACGGAGTGAGTTCCAGGACAGCCAGGGCTATACAGAGAAACCCTGTCTCAAAAAAAAAAAAAAAAAAAAAACTCAACTCATTACTCCATTAGTTTCCCTGGGAGCCCTGGGTGGCACTGCTGTGCTCAGTGACCTTTCCCAGGCTGCTCTGGAGTCTGACGTGGTGTGTGGCCTGTGGCCTTGGACCTGCTGAGATACTTCAAAGCCTGATGAAGAATGCTTGGGTCCACTAGAAACAAAACAATACCAGGTTTGCTGGTAAATTTGAGTAGGAATGGGGTTAATGGCCTTCATCCTTCATAAAATCAGGAGTGCTGATCAAAGAAGCAAAGCTTTGAAAGGCCCCATCCTGCTCCTGCCCACAGCCACCATTAACTGTTCCCTGAGCCCACTCAAAATGAATTGTGCCAGCTAAACTTAAGCAATTTGTGCTAGATGGAAACATGGAATGTTGTTGTCCACTTGTCTAGGTACCATTTATGATGTGGCATCAATAAATGTATCTGAAATGCAAAAAAAAAAAAAAAAAAAAGACAGAGAGGTGGTGCACATCTTTACTCCCAGCACTTGGGAGTCTTGGAGTTTGAGGCTTGCCTGGACTACAAAGTGAGTTCCAGGACAGCCAGGGCTACACAGAGAAACCCTGTTTCAAAAAACCAAAATAAATAAATAAATAAATAAATAAATAAATAAATAAAAATAGAATATACACTTTGTTTAAGGAATTCCATTTTCAGGAGTGACTAATACAATGATAGTTACTGTCTCCATTTTTTATGAAAAGTAGATGATTAGCCCAGTTTGCACACACACGCAGGAGTGTATGCATGCATGCATACACACACACACACACACACACACACACAAAGAGTAGGGAATCAGGAAAATACAAGTGTTCGTTATGGCCTGGTGAACTTAAATATGGCACAATTATAGAATATTTTGAAAGTTAAGAACCAATCTTCAATTATAATGTGGACTCTAGAAAATGTCTCTAAAACACACACATAATAATAAGGAATGAGGTTAGCAAGGATGGTGGCAGCCGCTGCTAGCCAAGTAATCAGTGCAAGCTAGGGCTATGTGAATTTGCATTCACTTATGCCAGTATTCACAGGGCAGCCAGGGTGTGAGGGATTTCATCCATCAATGACGCTATGTGGAGATGAAGAAAGTGCGCCAGACCTGCCCACTCTGATCCGAGAATATTTGGAGGTGCAGCCCAAGCTCTGGGCCCTCTAGGCTTTTGGCAAAACTGTGTCTCTCAACAGCCTGAGGCTGATGATGTAACCAGAGCCCTGGAGAATGTGCTCTGTGGCAAAGCCTTTAGTGTCTCCACTGAGGACTGTGAGCAAGAGCACCAGAGCCTGCGCATCACTGCACTGAAGACCATGTGGGGTCGACTCCCAGAGGGGGCTTCCTCTTCTCAAAAGAGAAAAGAGGAAGGGGGGCTTGCATGAGGGGGTACTAGGAGGAGAGAAAGGGCTGGTATTGGGTTATAAAGGGAATAAATAAATACATTTAATAAAAATAAACTCTTTCCAATAGTAGTAGTAGTAGTAGTAGTAGTAGTAGTAGTAGTAGTAGTAGTAGTAAATGAAAGAAACTTAAATGAGCAGAAGGAGGAAACCTCTTTTGAGTTAGGAACTTGCTGTTTGTAGCACAAGCTGCTTTTGAACTCCTGATCCTCCTGCTTAGCCTCTTCCTGTGTGCTGACATTACAGGTGTATACCACCCCATCCAGGGGGAACTTTTTTTTTTTTTTTTTTTTAAATAGAAAAGTAAATTAGGAGAGGCCAAACAGATGGCTCAGTAGGGAAAGGCACCTACCGCCAAGCCTGACCATTTGAGTTCAATCTTTTGAGAGCCGTATGTTGGGACAGAAGCAACTCCTACAAGTAAGTAGTCCTTGGACTGCCTCATGGGTGCTGTGGTATGTGCACATGCACATGCATACATAAGCAAATAAATGCACTTAATAAAAAGAAAAGGAAAGGACATAATGACACATCTGAAACCACAACAAACAAGCAAGAGAAGGGAATGTTTAAAGAGGCTGCGGGGTAACTCAGAAGTGGGATATGTATGTTCTTAACACGCACAGGGCCTTAAGTTCAATCTCCAGCACAGAAAAAGGAAAACATTAAAACATTTCGACAGATCTTAAGCACGGAATGAATGGCCACAGGTAGAAGAGACCAAGACTTGGTTTAAAACAGTGGAAGCTGAGCTGCCGAGGAAGGGAGTACGCTAGAGGGTTAGTTTGTTCTCATCTCACCATCCACAGGAAGGCATTTCAAAGCAGTTCTAATCAATTTAATCAAGCCTTAGCTTAACTTCATCTTTGTCAAAAAGATTATGGTCAATTACTCTCTGCCTGCAAGTAAAAATACCCAATGAAATGAGTCAAAATTAACACAGCCATTCAACAGAAGTTCTTCAAACTAAAAGTGATTTTTTTTTTCTTTAAAAGAAATGAGTCAGCTGGGCAATGGTGGTGCATGATTTAATTCGAGCACTCGGGAGGTAGAGGCAGGTATATTTCTGAGTTCAAGGTCAGCCTGGTCTACAGTGTGAGTTTCAGGACAGTCAGGGCTACACAGAGAAACCCTGTCTCCAAAAACCAACCAACCAACCAAAACAAAACAAAATAAAAGAAACTAGTGGAGCTGGTGAGATGGCTCAGTGGGTAAGAACACCGACTGTTTTCCTGAAGGTCTTGCGTTCAAATCCCAGCAACCACATGGTGGCTCTCAACCATCTGTAATGAGGTCTGTCGCCCTCTTCTGATGTCTGATGTCAGCTACAGTGTACTTATGTATAATAATAAATAAATCTTTGGGCCAGAGCAAGCAGGGACTGAACGAGCGGAGTTGACTGGAGTGAGTGGGGCCAACCAGAGCCAGCAGAGGTCCTAAAAGTCAATTCCCAACAACCACATAAAAGCTCACAACCATCTGTACAGCTACAGTGTACTCATATACATAAAATAAATAAATAAATCTTTAAAAGAAAGAAAGAAAGAAAGAAAGAAAGAAAGAAAGAAAGAAAGAAAGGAGTCACGGATATGCTTACAACGGAAATCCATTCTGGATTCCAGTGAGACTCCACTCATAGCTGAGGAGGCGTGTCCTCCCTGACGGCGAAAGCTCGTACTCACCAAGATAATAGACCCTGTCTGAGTGAGGCCCATCCGGATCCGTCCTCTTCACAAACAGAAAATCATGTGGCGCCTTAGCCATCATGTAGCCATGGTATTTTCTGGTATCAGCGAGCAGCTTTTTCAGCTGACTCCAAGAATACCTTTCGACATAAAAAGGCTCCAGTTTGGGTCGGTCCTGTGATTCACCATTTCCCTCCTCACACTCTGCAGTTTCAAATATCTCGACACCCAGCTGCTCTGTTTCCATTGCTGCTGCCATGTTGCATCTTCCTGGAAAACAAGGCACAAGGATTTGTTTACAGGGCCGTCTTCTATCATACTATTACAGTGGTTCTGCCAAATCAATACAGAATGCGCCTTCCAGCACAGCTGCAATGAAACCTAATAAGAAAAGCAGTAGTGGTGCCCCCACCTCCATCTCTGTGCTCAGTTCCAAAACGACTTTTTTTTTTTTTTTTTTAAATTGAGGTCATGTCAATTTCACAGTGACTATAAATCCCTTTGGGAACTTTTTATAAAAGGCTCTCCTTGGGTATCTCCTGCCAAAATTCCTTTTCCTTTCCCACACTGGAAGGAAACAGGCCATGTGCCAGTTGGCTGCTACATTCCACTCCGGAGCATGTCAATAGTGAAGCTATGTGCTAGAGGAGGTAAGGGTTTTTGCATTTTAAAAAGTAACACATCTAACAAATACTGATTGCTGTTCTAAAATGTAACAAATGAGAACAGTAACAACATTGTTACAATGAACTCTTCACAACCTAGGACAGTAACCTAAGAAAATACATTGTTTCCCCTTACAGAGAGGGACTCCTACAACTAAACACAGACTGATAATTCTAAACCTTCTGCTCGTCTCCAGACACTATCAAGTACTTGTGTTACTTAGTGTTTACAGATGGTTACTTGACTAGTCTTCCCGATTATGTAACTTCTGTTCAAAAAAGGAAAAGGCTATCTGTAAGTGGCTTTAATGAGTCGAAGTAGTCAATGAGGAAAGCATATGGTAGCATTTTATAAGTCTGTATCCAATTTACCAGTTCAATACCATAATTATTTAATAACCTTGAACACTGATTATACTTATTTTACAAACCCAGAAGATATACTTTCCCCCTTGATCTCTTCTGATATTTAAATGTAACATGAACAAAGTATCAGAGAAAAATAAATACAACAAAAAGGCTATCAGGAAACCTTGTAGCTCATTGGTGGGTTCAATCCCAGCTCCACAAACTGAAACAAATTACATTGTAACCATGTTTCACATAATCATTAACTACTTCTCCAACAATCAATACATGGCTGTGTATTTAAGATGACCTCTTTCTTTTAAAGCTCAGCTTTACAGTTAACATCAGTTCATGCTAGGACATTATCTGCAATCTAGAAGGTATAGGCTGTGAGTCAGTCCACCTAACTTGAATTACTGGTATGCGAAAGTGCTGAACTGCACAGCCGGCATTGTATCATTTTCTGTGCATACTATCATTTCTAATGTAACAATAACAAAGTAGTCCAAATATTGTTACATCAGGTATAATTGTAATACTCTCAGCCAGGGCTCCACTGACTAAAATCCGGCAGAGAATTGAGTTTTTAGATCAACAGGGACTCAGAATATCAAGTGACAGTACCTGAGAGTGGTGGTTGTTGGCCAAACTAAAAGCTAGGAGGCCACTTTCAATCAAGTATGTGAAAGGACCTAGTCTTCTGATGGAGCAAGGGACTAAAATGAAAAGAATCTATACCAATCCAACTCAGTTTTCTTAAGCAGGAAATCCCATCTCTCCTCTATCCCTTGCAAATACAAGGACAAGGAACAGAAAAGAGCAGTGCAGTAGACTTCCAGAGTTTTACTGCCCAGCTGGAGTCATTAGCACCTTAAGAGTCCTTCTATGTGAAAACTCACATCAATTTCTATTTAAAAACTGGGAATTTCTGAATGAACTGTGCTAGTCTACACACACACACACATACACACACACACACACACACAGTTTAAATGACATCCTGCCACTATGTTGACAGTATTCTGCACAACATAGGTTGTTCAATTTACACAACTGTGTAATGAATTTCTAGGTTTCCCCTGATACTCTCTATATACAAATGTCCTCAAAATATGTGGCCTGAATTTTCTAAAACAGGGTCCTATCCATTCTCAGCATAATGCATATATTTCAGAGCCCCACCCTCTCCACTTCTAGACCTTCCCTGGTGCCTACCTGATGGTATTTTCATCTGCTCAGATCTCTTCTACTTTCAAAGAGATCATTTTCACCTGGCCCAACTTTAAGCACAGATCTCTCCGTTCATCCTGATCTCTTCTCACAGGAATCTTTCCTTTTCTCACCATCCAATCCTGCTTACCAGATAAGAGATGTTGATCATTAAAATGGACCATATATGGTCAAAAATATAAGCCTAACCCCCCCCAGATATTTAACTGGTAGATTTCCTGTTAGTGTAATATGGAATGCCTGAATTCTTTGGGATCTCCAACTTGTCAAAACTGTGTTTGTGTTGATAGGTTTTACAAACCCTAGGCAGATCTTGAACTAAGTCCTCCTGCTTCAGCTTCCTGAGTGCTGAAATTGCAGACCTTTGCTAATGAGCTCAGCCCTAAAATTATTTTCCAGAAACGTTTAACTCAAATTGAGTAGTTAAGTTCTAACAGTAGGTGTAAATCTTGATGCCTAGACACATTAAAAGGGAAAATGATAGGTTTTAAAAACTGCAAAAGTGGGCCAGAGATGGCTCAGCAGTGAAGAGTTCATAATGCTACTGCAGAAGCCCCAAGTTTGGTTCTCAGTAGCCATTTCAGGCTGCTTACAACCACCCAATAAGACCAGTTCTCAGGGGGATCCAATACCTCTGGTTTCTATGGGAACTGCACTCACATGCACATATCCTCACGCATACACACAAACCTTTTTAAAAAGGCATATAGATGTGAGGTGTCAAATGTAAAGCCTTGAATTTGGCAGATGTAATTTATTTCTAAGGCCAAGGAGTTGGTCCAAAAGGTAAAAGCACTTGTGGCAGAAGCCTGAGGATCCCAGCAAAGCCAGGAAAGCACTGGAACGTCTGTCTGTCAATCCAGTACCCCTAACGCAGCAAGGGAGAATAGATAGGAGAACCGGCTGAAGTTGGTCAGCTACCCTGGAGTATGCAGCACTTGAGACTCTGCCTCAACGAAGTGGAAAGGGAGGACTCCAAAAGTTATCCTCCGACTTCCACACGATCCCCAAGAAATGTACATGTAGAGCCGCGAGCACACACAAGCACACACACACACAAAGATAGAATTTATTTCTATGTGCCTATGTTCCTTTTACATGATGTCATATCGAGCTGATGAGAGAATAAATTCAGTACAATAAAAAATGTGTATTATAGGTCATTGTTTGCAGAAAGGGGACTTGAATTTAATCAACTAAATTGTGTTCATTTGTCTGTTTGTAGACAGCGTCTCACTCTGTAGCCAAGGCTAGTCTTGAACTCAAGATCCTCTTGCCTCAGCCTCCCAAATGCTGGGGTTACAGGTATGCACCACCATACTCAGCTAGAATTTTTGACAAAGATGTCGTATTCATTTTAAGAGTATTCCATTTTTGCCTTCTTTTTCTTGCCATAATATTGAGAATAAGTGAGATAGGTAGCTTTTCCAAAAAATAATCATGAAATTAGTTGATAGTCTAGCTTAGAAAAAAAAGTGTGTTATTTTCGCAACAATAAATTACATGTTATCAGTTTAGACTCCAAGCTCTGTATGCCACACAGAGGTGAGGAAGCTATGTGGCAAGAGGGTAACAAAATGATAGCAGCAATAGGCTAAGAGTCAGAACACCTCCCCAAAGTGCGAAGTCCCTCATTCTGAAAATGACATATTGGGTTAAAAAGAGCTTCGGGATTCTTGGGGTGGGGTCTGCAGAAATGGCATCCCGTAGCTTTTTACGGTAAGAACCAATCAGTCGTCTAATCCCTGCACACCTCACTGGAGCCTAGCCATTTCACTCTTCGGTGTCTACAGCTAAGTTTACCAGAGGTAAAGGGCTTGAAAGCTATGAATGAGGAAGGAGGGAGAGGTGTGGCAGCGAATGTGGCGCGAGAGGACAGTAGGAACAGCAAGGCTTAAAGAGGATGAGCAAGCTGGACAGGAAGGGCAAGGACCCTGCTGCGAATGGGTGGAACAGAATGGCAGCGAGACAGGGAGCGCGGAGGAATGGATCTAGAGTGAAGCAGGAGGGAGGAAGGAACACCCGGCTGGGGAAAAAAGCAGCGAGTTCAAAGGCGAATCCCATCCGCCTCTGGCGGACCTCAGGCGAACCCCTTCGCCTCTGCGGATTTCCGTTTCCTCCTCTGTAAGCCCGGACCGTCCCCGGCATCCCAACCCGAGCCAGGCTCTATCAAGATAACGGACGTGCGAGTCCGAGCGGGCAGCAGCCAGCGTTCAGGGGAGTCTAGCGAACGTTGGCGGCCTCGCAATCCGAGTGTGCGCTTCCTCTTCCGGCCAACGGGGCCCAGCCACCCGCTCTCCCAGCGGGAGCGGCCCGAGGGCGGCCGGCCGGAGCTCCGTGGCCTCGCGGGCGCAGGGGAGGGAGAGCGGGCGGATACTGCACCTTCCCCCGGGCCCGCCCGGACCGTCCGGATGCGCTATGGAGCGGGCCTACGCCGCTTCATGCCGCGCCGCCTCCGCTCCCGTCGGGGCCACAGCAGCTTCCTCGGCGGCGGCCCCCGCGGCACCCAGGCAGCGGACGAAGGGACTTAAAAGCGGCGGAGGCGGCGAAGACAGCACCGGAGGCCTCGGCACTTCCGGTTCCTCGAGCCCCGCCCTCCGACGGAGGAAGGCTAGCGGCCGGACCAAGAAAGGAGGACTCTCGCCTCTGTGCGCGAGCTCTCCCCACAGCGTCACACAGCGGCGGGAGGAGGCGCTGCATGTGGACTCCCCGACAGGAGGGAAAACAGATTTTAAGAGAAATCAACGTTCACCCACTTCTGTTGGCTACTCAAAGTAAATAAACTCTCTGTTCACCGGCCGATGGGATGGCTCAGCAGGTACAGTCACCTGGGCCTACATGATTTCTGAAAGAGCAAACCAGGTCCAGCAAGCTGTCATCCAACCTCTATATCCAGTCTCTCTGTCTCTGTCTCTGTCTCTGTCTCTCTCTCTCTCACACACACACACACACACACACACACACACACACACACACACACACACTCCTGCGTTAGAGCAGAAAGCCAAAATTCCTGCCTTTTTGAAATATCAGAGGCCAACTATGGCTTTGGAGACCTCAGCATTACACAGTTATGACAGGGAAACAAAACGTGAATTTGGATACAGAAATTTGTCTTTTTTTTTAATTAATTGATTATTTATTTTATGTATATGAGTGCTCTATCAGCATATATGCCTGCATGCCAGAAAAGGGCATCAGATACCATTATAGATGATTTGTGAGCCACCATGTGGTTGCTGGAAATTGAACTCTGGACCTCTGGTAGAGCAACCAGTGCTCTTAACCTCTGAACCATCTCTCCAGCCTCTAGAACTCTGTCTCTAATGTTAAAGATCTTTAGTACACCACGCATTCTTTCTTAGGTTAGGGTCTTCTCTCTGTAAATGGATATAGCAACATGCCATTCAGTTGTGATGAAAGAGAGCAATGTCTGTGACACTATGACATGAAAGATAGAGAAATAAGGCCCAGAGGTGGCTGTTACACTCAGAGGCAGGTCCCTTGATCCATCATTTATTTCCTAATCTACACTGTACATTAGCTGAGGGAAAGAGGAAAAGAAAAGAGTGTAGAGGTAGCTGGGAAAGTAGGCAGAGACCAGACTGGTGGGGGAGCTATGCCTCCCCTGGTTCCTGTTATTTTCTTTGGGAGTTGTGTATCATTGGGATTATTGTAATGGCATTAAGAAAGGATCCACACTGCCCAGCAGTGGTTATGCACACCTTCAATCTCAGTACTTGGGAGGCAGAGGCAGGCAGATTTCTGAGTTTGAGGCCAGTCTGATCTACAGAGTGAGTTCCAGGACAGCCAGGGCTACACAGAGAAACCCTGCCTCAAAAAAACCAAAAGAAGAAAGAAAAGGAAAGAAAGAAAGGATCCACAGGCACCATGTGTACTGACCCACTGTAAGGTTAAAGGAGTCTTCCCTCTAATTTTTTGATGTTGAGCTCCCAAAAGGAAAGGGCAATGGGGGCTGGAGAGATGGCTCAGCGGTTAGGAGCACTGACTGCTCTTCCAGAGGTCCTGAGTTCAATTCCCATCAACCACATGGAGGCTCACAACTATCTGTAATGGGATCTGATGCCCTCTTCTGGGGTGTCTGAAGACAGTGACAGTGTACTCATATACATAAAATAAAATCTTTTAACAAAAAATAGGGCAGTGGTTTTCTCTAAGTATCCCATATGATGTCTCTGACCTGAGAGCACATTTTAAGACTTTAAATACCCCAATCTCAAAATACAATGAGCTATCCTGAACTTCCTTTGTGCTCATGGATTCTCTACCATTTGCTGACACTATACTCAAATCCGGGCCCACAAAGAGTGAGGGAAAAGGGACACATTTCCTGATTTTTTTTTTGTGCAGTTTGCATCCTCATAATGAATTAGAAGACAAGCCTGGGGTACAGGCTGGAAATCCCAGTACTCAGGAAGTTGAGACAGGAGGATTCTGAGTTCAGGACCAGTCTAGAGAGAGAGAGAGAGCGTCAGACTCAGGTTTATAAGTTTTCAGAGTTATTTTCTTTCTCCTATACCATGGTTAAGATGAACAGACAAACCCTCCCCTAGCTAGGACTGTAGCTCAGGGGTAGGACAGGCGCTTAAGAGCACGGTGTGGTGGCTTGCACCTGTAGTTCCCCATGTGGGAAACTAGATAAGAGGACTGCCTTGAGTATGAGGTTAGCCTAAGCTCTCCAGTGAGATGGAGGCCAGCCTAGCTTATAGTGTATTCTAGACCAGACAAGTCTGGCTACAGAGTGTGGCCATGTCTCTAGGGCCTCTTCTTTCCTCTCACAGAAAGGTGCTTGGCACGCCCGAAGCCCTGGACTCAATCCCCCAGCACCAAGGCTTATAAACAGCCCTCAAATTCTGATGAAGCTGTAGGGCAATGTCCATAGCGCAGCATCTTGGCAACAACACCTGCATCCATACCGCTACAACACAAAGGTTCTAGCCAGAGCTTATCTGGGCCTTAGTGGAGAGTGTAGGAGGTTTGTGAGGCGTTCCAAGCAGTCTCCCCTGGGAAACTGCTAGAAAGATACTTCTCTCCCTGAAGCTTCCTATAACCTATGTGGTTTTCTTTCCCCCTTGCCAAGAACATAAAAGCTGCTTAGTACAATCAAGAATTGTCTCTTTAGGGGTAGGTGTCCAGTAACTCCCATCTCAGGGGTAGGTATCCAGTAACTTCCATCTCAGGGCTAGGTGTTCAGTAACTCCCATCTCAGGAGTGGGTGTCCCATAGCTCACATCATGTCCCCCTTTTGTTTCAGCACAGACTTTTTCAGTATGCCTGACAAAAACCCTGAGAAGCACCAGGTAGGTGGTGCACATTTTTTTTTTTTTTGGTTTTTTGAGACAGGGTTTCTCTGTGCAGCCCTGGAACTCACTCTGTAGACCAGGCTGGCCTCAAACTCAGAAATCTGCCTGCCTCTGCCTCCCAAATGCTAGGATTAAAGGCGTGCACCACCACTGTCTGGCAAGGTGGTGGTGCACA
Organism: Montemys delectorum; assembly: GCA_019843815.1. Lineage (NCBI taxonomy): Eukaryota > Metazoa > Chordata > Mammalia > Rodentia > Muridae > Montemys > Montemys delectorum. The sequence goes on from JADRCD010234367.1 coordinate 28,636, forward strand.
CTTTTAACCCCAGCACTCTGGAGGTAAAGACTAAGAAATCTAGGTGAGTTTGAAGCCAGCCTGGTCTACAAAGTGAGCTTCAGGTCAAACAGAGCTATACAGAGACAACTGTCTCAAAACAAACAAACAAACTAACTAACTAACTAACTAAACCAAACCACCACCACCAACAACAACCCCTGAGAAGCTTACCTGATTCCTTTGTGCACACTTTATGGAACATGTGAGTGAGAGGCTAAAACCTAAGTATCTCATTATATCTCTGCTGGCCTTGCCAAGTCTTGTTATATGTTATTGATAAAGCTTAGCTGGTTTTATGCTGCCCTGTAGTTTTGGCACTGAACAGGAAAAGACAAGCCACCTAGGACGTGAAGCATGACTGAGATGACACAGAATGTAATGGGGGTTGGAGAGGTGGCTTAGTGGTTAAGAACACTTGATCCAGGGCTGGAAAGATGGCTCAGTGCTTACAAACACTGGGTCCTATTGAAGAGGACCCAGGTTCAATCCCCAGCACCCACATAGCAGCTCACACCTGTCTGTAACTCCAGTTCCAGGACTCCTGACACCGTCACAGACTTGTGTTCAGCTAAGACACCAATGAACATCAAATACATTTTTAAAAAGATCTCTTAAAGCTCTTGTTGGGTTCCGAGCACCCATACAATGGCTCAGGTAACACTGCTTCCATGGGATCCAGTGGATCCGATGCCCTCTTGTGGCCTCCTTGGACACCAGGAACTCACATAGTGAATATACATAGATGTAGGTAAGCTCATACACATAAAACAAAAGCAAATCAATTTTCTTTAAAGATAGCACAATGAGGGTGTGGGGACTGAGAGGGACGTAAACTGAATGAATAATTAATGGGAAAAAAGCTAGCATATCAGGGCTGGTTCAGGTCCACCCACATGCAGACTGAAGCAAGCCACTACCTAGAGGGAGACTGTGAGTCGAAGGTGAGACCTTCCTGAATTGAGGTCTGTAGGATCTAGGCTACATCCTGGAGGCAGTTCCTGTTTAAGGTATTGAGACAATAGTCCAGACTCTGACAACCTTCCATTCTGAGCCTCTACCAGTGACCAGGTTTAAGGAACTAAACTCCAGTAATGAGGCAGACCTACCCTCACAGCCAGCTCTTCTCCTCCCTAACTGGAATGTCAGCCCCTTCTCAGCGTTATCTCCCTCACTGTAAGATGAGAACAGTAGCACAGTTCAGATGGACATCACCGACTGAAATGATAATTAGAAATGCCTGTGCACAGCAGGGGTTCCATGTGTCATTTGATTTATTAATGAGAGCGATGTGAGTGATACAGAGGTGGAGAGCACAGAGCCAGCCAGGGCCTGAACCATCCTCCTTGGCCCAGACTCTTAGATCCTGTGCATAGGCACATATGCACATTCTATAGCCATCTTCATATATGTGTACATATTTTATATATAAAACATACATATATATTATATGAGGCCTTATACTTACTTCTTTGCTTCCCAAAGAAGGAGAGTGAGGCAGGAGGCCACTTACTGGCAGTTTTTAGATGGAACTCCCAAAATTAACCAACAAGGTGTAATGATCTCAGGAGCTGGGGAGTTGAATCAGTTGGCAAAGTGGTTGCCATGCAATCCTGGTGACTTGAGTTTGATTCCAAGTACCGACATCAAAAAGCCAAGCTTTGGCAGCACGCACTTTGTAGTTCTGGCATTGGGAAGGAAAAAAGTAGGATAATTCCTCAGGCCCCTCTCCTGACAGGCTAGCTGAGCGGCAATCTTTAGGTCCACTGTGAGCCCCTGTCTCAACATTAATTAAATAATCAATTAGGTGAATAGCAATTGAAGAAGATACTCAATGTCTACCTGTGACTTCCACATGCATACATATACATATGCATGCACACTAAACACATGTCGCATATGCAGTCACATGAACACACATAGACTATACTGATCTTGTCCTAGGTGCAGAACTTGACTAAAACCAAAGGAAGACAACACCGGGAGAACCTGGGAAGCATACAAAAGCCTGTGAGCAATCTCTCCAACAACAAGCATCAGTCTCCCAAATTTGACTATAGTCTAAACAGAACTCCCAGACATAACTAAAAGACAAATCAATAATCTTGCCAATCTGTGCATTTTACACGTGAGCAGAGAAACGCCTTCAAGCTACATGTATGTAATTTTCTTAGTTTTTATGTATTTCAATTCAATCTGGACTTACATGACTCACTCATGTAGCAACAAAAAGCATAATTTTGCTCAGTCATAGGTAAATCCAGTATCCTGTACATTATATTGGTAAACTGTCACCTGTTTTAAGCCCACTGGGAAGCTGGCTCTAGAAGCAGGATTACCCCTACCACACTTCAGACCCAAGCATGTTTCTCTCAGAGCCTCCTCCAGAAGTTACTTGTCTGGGAATGGGCTGGCTTCTCTGTGTCTGTTCTTAGTGGAACAATGTGTTTACTCTTAGGCTGTTTGCCCTTCCAGATACTTTCAACACATGAAGTTGAATTGTTGAAAGTAGAATTTGGCATCTCTGCTCTTGAGTCCCACCATTACAACTCCAAGAGAGCAATGGCTGCCTCCTCCTAGTACTCCAAATTGGGAGGGAGCCAGTGCTAGTGTTCCCTTGCCTGCTGCTGTGATAAGACATTCTGACAAGAGCTCCTTAGGAGAGAAAGGGTTTGTTCCTCTCCCATCTCAGGCTGCAGAGCATCATAGCAGGAAAGGCATGAACTTGAAGCAGCCTGTCTTGTCACACTGAGTCAAGAGCAGAGCGGGAACGGGTGCGCTCGCCTGTCAGTGCTCAGCAGGCTCTCTCCTTTACACACTGACCAGGATCCAGCCCACGAAATGATGCTGCCCACATTCAGGGTAAGTCTCCCAACCCCGTTAATCCAATTAGGGAAATCCCTCACAGTCATGTCTAACACAATCCAGAAGATTCCTCATTGAGACTCCCAGATTCCAGATTGTGTCAAGTTAACAGTAAAACTGATGACCACAGTCATACAGCAAGAAAAACAAAAACCCAAGTTACTTTTCAGTATCTTGCCTCTGTACAATGTTAATAGCATTAACTTTTTTTTTTTTTAAAAAGGTCATAAACGCATTCAGTGTTCCTAGTTTTAAATTTGCTACTTTCCCCAACTATGGGTTGTAATATAACTGGATTGTTTTTTTTTTTAAACCTTATGTGGTATTTATAGACATTTAGTACATCTTTCTTCCTTAGAACTATTTTCTTAGACTAAAATCCACGAAAGGTAAATCACTGGGTGAAGTGGAAAGTTAAGGGTTCTTTGGAAAGTCGTTTGGATGGTGCTTTGCTGGGGCAAACACGTGAAGGAACTTTTAGCTGAAGTGGTCACAGGTGAAAGGCTAAGGCAGACTTGTGAAGGGACATCTCCCTGAAGCAGACACAGGAGAGAGGATGTTCTGTTAAAGCAAGCATGTGACACCTTTGCTAAGGATGCACATGTATTGGTCTGCCTTACATTTCATAACTGAGCTGCATTTGTCGGGACTCCATATAGAGAAATGCGCCAAAAAACTTCTGATGGTGTGCTGCAGTTTCTTGCCGCTTCCATGGGTTTGGGCTGTTTGACAGAGTGATATCCGTTGAGACAGATGCACTTGCTGAGGCAAGACCCATGGAGGACATGTGACATTTGGAAAGAGTGTGAATAGGACTGGACAGACGGTGAGGGAGGCTGAGCTAGCTGTGCACTGCTTGTTGGTCTAGCATCTTTGCTGATCTTCACTTCCCTAAGAGAGACACAGCTGAAAACTTTTCCTGGTGTCCCTCCAGGTCCTTCCTGCTGACTCATGCTAAGGCTGAGACCTGGCTGTCTCTGCTCGGTCGTGCCACCACTGCAGATTCCTGTTCACTATCCTGACTCTACTGAACTGGACTGCTGTGTATCCATGAAGTGTTTGCAAGTGGATTGAGCTTCTAACATGTAAACTGAACCGCTGATTTCCAGACAACACAGACGGGAGTTGCTTCAAAGAACCTTTCTGAACAGGTCCACTTCCCTCATATCCTTTGTTTTCCATTATCTCCTGTGGGTGATGGACTACAAGGGAGGTTAAAGTGCTTAAGAATCATTAAAAATTAAAATTACAACTAGGCTGTACAACACAAATGTTTTCCTCATTATATATTGCAATGCTGCTTTGCAAAATGACTCTGCAAATTTAGATCGCCCATAGTTACATTAAGCATTGGTATGCCAATTTCACCAAAATGTTTCTAGCATTGGCTCCTATCACTGACAATAACAAAATATGGGTTTTCTCCTGATTTTCTTCTCACAGTGATGTTTTGAATAGGCAATTCTGTCATATGCTTTAGAAAACACTGAGGAGGCCTGAGAGATGGCTCAGTTTTAAAGTGTGCTGGGCAAGTGTGGCCATCTGAGTTTTGGTACCTGTAAAAGCCAGGTGCAATGGTACCTATCTTTAAACCTGGTTTTGAGACAGTGGATCCAGGCAGATCGCTGGAGCTTATTCACCAGCCAGCATAGTAAAATCAATGAGCTCCAGATTCAGTGAGAGATCCTGTTTCAAAATGTGGCTGAAGGAGACACCTATATTAATCTCTAGCCTCCAAACACACACATAAACTCATCCACATATACCCATACACACACATAAAGCCCCCATGCATACAGCAATATGACCATGCACACACACTAGCTTTAAGGATAAATTTAAGATATATGGTGAAAAGTTTCTCCCATTCCACCAGGCACTCAGTTTCCTTCTCTCCCCACACTGATTGTTTTCATGTATATACTTATAGTGATGTCTTAAGACATGCAAACGAATGCATGAATTTTACTCTGTGTTCTACGCCCACTACTGATGCACTATTTACATATTTATGTACAAATATTTGCCAATTGTCTGTGTTTGCCAATCAAGTAAGCAGCTAAGAGAACTAGAATTATCAGATGGGAAGGAGGGACTATGGGGAAAAGGCCACAGCCCACACGTAAGGCCTGTATCAACTCAAGTGGGGACAACTGTATGATTTCCTTTAAACTGTGACTGTTAAGCTGATCTTTCTGGTAAAAGTTGGGAGCAGTATTCGCCCTCTTGCATAGTTAGGAGGTTAGAGGTATATGAGCTGATTGCTCCCCACTAGATGCTTGGGTTTTTGTTTTTGTTTTAAAGATTTATTTATTTATTTATTTATTTATGGTATATGAGTACACTGTACCTGTCTTCAGACACACCAGAAGAGGGCATTGGATCCTAATACAGATGGTTGTGAGCCACCATGTGGTTGCTGGGAATTGAACTCAGGACCTCTGCAAGAACAGTTGGTGCTCTTAACTGCTGAGCCATCTCTCCAACCCCGATGCCTGGGTTTATCCAGCCAGTTTTTCTCCCTTTGTGACTTAGACAGACAAACTTGGTTTTGATTACAGATAACTGGTTAGATGTTTTGTCCATAGGTAAGGTGCCAAATAGCTGAATTCAGCAACTCCCTTCACCTTCCTCTTTTTTGCTTCATACATGGTCTCATGCATCCCAGGCCAGACTTTAATTCCAAAGATGACCTTGAGCTCTTGATCCTCTTGCCTCCATCTTCCAAGTGCTAGGATTACATATGTGGGTCACTGTATACCAATGTGGCCTGGTGGTTCTGGGGATCCAACCTAAGGCTTTATGTATGCTGGGCAATTGCTCTACCAAATAATCGACATCCCCATCTACACCAGCTCCTCTTCTAAAAGTCCTCCAAGCATCAGAAGAGCCTGTAAACAGATGAACATCAAAGCCAAGTACGATCTCTTGCCAACAGCAGAAACTAGGCTTACGTCCTGGCAATAACCTTCATCAGTGTCAAGGACCAAATGAAAGCTTTCTGCAGTGGTAATGACTGATCTCAGAGAAGGGAGACATGGCCCTAGGCCAAACAGGGCTAGGAGGACTGTCTCTAGGGAGAAGGGCAGTCTTGTTTCTTTTTCATTTGATTGACATCATCATAAAACCTTTATTTCCATCCCCCCCCTTGCCTTCTAATCTCCCTCACCCTGCCCCACTACCTTGCATTTTATAGCTAGCTTGGATGATACACTCTCCTATATTTCCTTTTCCTTTGTTTGTTTGTTCAGGTTAGCCTTGAACCCCGCAAGTAAAGAAGGATGACTTTGCACTACTGAACGTCTCAAGTGCTGAGATTACAAGTGTTCACCACTATTCCTGATTTATGTGCTGCTGGGGATCAAACCCAGGGCTCCGCGTATGCTAGACAAATACTAGGCTACAGTCCTCTTACTAATCTCCCTCTCCCTCTCCTCCCTCCCCTGCCCTCCCCCCTTTCCTTATTGAATTCCCTGGAGATAGGTCCCTAATAGCCGTGCCTCCTTACAGAAAAACTTAGAAACATGATAACACTGCAAGGAGCTGAGGTTATAGCAGAGTGCCTGCCTTGAGCATACCTCAAATGCTCAGATCAGAGCTAGCGATGCCAAAGAACTAAATTTTTTTTATTAGCTAATGTAAATAGCTATAAATGGGCTAATCTGTTTGTTGGGCAGTGAAAGGAAGCCATCTCTCTTAAAACAGGAAGCCTGAGGCCAGGCATGGTGTTGCACACCTTTAACACTCGGGAGGCAGAAGTAGACGAGTCCCTGAATCTATCTGGTCTACCTAGCGAGTTCCAGGTCACCTAGAGCTACATAGTAAGACAGAAAGGAAGGAAGAAAGAAAGGAAGAAAAGAAAGAAAGGAAGGAAGGAAGGAAGAAAGAAAAAGAGAAAGAAAGAAAGAGAAAAAAGCAACAGCAATGTACTCAGCAATGTCTCATCTGTCTTTCTGTGTGTGGCTTTGAGGCCCAGGGAGGAAGCGGGCTCTCACTAAACGCTGCGTTCATACATAAAAACTTGGAAGGGATCCTTGTACACAAGCCTCTTCCTACGCCGCAGATCTGATCCGCCCCTTCTTCGTAGATTAGAGCCTCTCTTCTCGCTCTTGTGCAAGGACCTCTCTGAAGAGCGATAGGCGGTGAGCTTGGAGCTGGAAAGCCTTTGATCCCAAGGCCACAGGGCCCGCCGCTGATCACGTGGCGCGGCCGCTAACCTCCCCGCGTCCGGCCCCCGTCCTCTCGCTCGCTGGGTTCGCCCCGCCCTCTCCCCGCCCCCGTGCTCACTGCGCAAGCGCGGGCCGCGAGCGTGAGGCACCTCGAGACAGCGGGGCTGCGGGCTGCGGAGTGTGCGGGTTTGCGGCCTGCGTTCGGCTAGCTCCAGCGGCTCCCAGGCCGAGGTAACGAGGCGCAGCAAGCCGAGCCTCCCCGCTCCCGGGACAGCGTGGGCCATGGAGACTCAAGTGCTGACGCCGCACGTCTATTGGGCTCAGCGACACCGCGAGCTGTATCTGCGCGTGGAGCTGAGTGACGTGCAGGTAAAGGCCGGGCTGCGGGCTGCGCGCGGGATCCGGGCCCCTAGGTACCCGTCGGCCGCCCTGCGCGTCTGCGCTCCTGCAGTGCGCCAGCGGGAGCCGCGAGTGGGGCGCCCCGGTCTCCCCCAGGGCTGCAGGTGCCGGTCGTCGGGCGTTCTGCGCGTGGCCCCCGGTATCCCCTTTGTTCCTGGCAGGCGTCCTGGGGAGCCGCAGCGGAGTCCCGGTGGCCGGCCTCTGGCCTTTGGGTTGCCTGAGGCCCTCTGAGTTGTGGGATGAGCCCCGTGGGTCTAAAGTGCGGCGTGACAGTGGCCTGTTGGGCTGTGGCTGGACGTCAGGGCTGGCCTCTGTGGTCCAGCCGGGGCGGGCCATTGACGTTCTCTTGGCCCGTCGCTGGGCTGGGCGGGGGGCAGCCCCCCAACCGTTCAGTGATGGAAATCTACACCCCCACTCACCAAGGAAATGATTTCTGTCTTCTCTCTAAGGCTGCGAGCTCAGCTTTACCAAGTCGAGTAAAAAAATTACCGTGTTACATTAAGCATTAGTTTCATCTCGTTTGCCTATTATTGTGAGCAAATCAAATCCCTGGGAATTTCCCATGTCTCTAACCAGACCATCCAGTCTTCTGTGTGAAGCAAGTGGTTTTGGTCTGGAATGTTCTTTCTACAGACACCCTTACTCCCTAGTCTCCTTGACGTCCATGGTATTCTAATCTCCTTCATGGCTCTGAACTGTTTCTTGCTCCAAATTAGATACCTGTCTGGATTCATCGATTCGTCTGGCATATTTTCTTGCAGGGTCTAGGTACCCATGTCCACTTGAGTCTAATCTTTGCTTTCTGGAATGTAAATCGCTTCCCCTTGAGAACGATGAAGCTAATACTGGCCAGAATGTCTTTGAGTAAGCAGTACATTTCATTTAAGGTGTAAGCAAAATGAATAATAAATGCTTCTCTATAGTAGGATGAATAATTTTCTGCGCTGTTGTCCTCTACTCTGCTACAAGAGTCTTTGCTAAAATAGAAAAAAAAAGTCTGTTTTTTTAAAAATTATTATTTTTGTATTTTGGAGACAGTTATGCTATGTAGTTAGGGCTGGCCTGGAACTCATGTAGACCAGGCTGTTCGGAACTCAAAGAGATATGCCAGCCTCTGCCTCCTGAGTGCTGGGATTAAAAGTGTGCACCACCATGCCCAGAGATTCATGTTTGAAACATGTTAACAGTGAACACTGAAGGTGGAGAAGAAAGGAGAAAATTTCTTTTAGAGAGAAAAGTCCTTTTTAAGAAATTTTGGGAAGAACAAGTCCCTTACCCCTTATGGAGGTTTTATGTTTCTCAGGTTTCCCATCTGCTAGCCTGAGGCATTAGTTTAAAAAGAACATGTCAGTACTATGTATAATATACTACAGATTTAGGAGTCAGATAAGCTCCACTTTACCAGGGCACAGGCAACTTTCCCAGGGCCTTCTGTCTATAAGGAAGCCTATATATAAAAACAAAAAAAGATTGCTCATGAATATGTCTGTTGGTAAAGCTGGGGTTTGGTGTTAAAATAATTCTTTGCCTCTCTTTCATTGAGTTGGAAATAACTTCCAGAGATGAGGCTTCTTGTCTACCTATTACTGGGAGAACTTTACAGAGATCCCACCTGTAGCCAAAACCAAGTTTATCGTAATTACTCTTTGCCATGTGTATGTGTGTGTCAGTGTCTATTAAGAATGTGTTAAGCTGGGCAGTGGTGGGGCATGCCTTTAATCCCAGCGCTTGGGAGGCAGAGGCAGGCAGATTTCTGAGTTCGAGGCAAGCCTGGTCTACAGAGTGAGTTCCAGGACAGCCAGGGCTACACAGAGAAACCCTGTCTCGGAAAAAAAAAAAAAAAAAAAAAAAAAAAAAAAAAGGTGTTAAAACTAATTATAGGATTTGAGCATTGGTGTTTGTGACAGACCAAATGGAGGAGGGGGCTCACTGTAGCTTGGATGCCGTGGATAGAACTGTTCTGAAAAACAGTAAGGAGGAGAGACACAGGATTAAACTGTTTTGGAGAAGTAGTGTTCACTTTGGCCAAGAGAGGGAGAGCATTTGGTATATCTTTGGTGGCAGT
>JADRCD010234368.1:0-10885 GCA_019843815.1 Montemys delectorum
TAATCACAGGAGGCTGAGTCAGGAGTGACCTGGGTGGGAGAGGGAAAGAGGAGAGGGGAAAAAGGGAACAGGATCAGGTATGTATATGGAGGAGGGGACAGGAGAGAAAACCAGAGTGCTAGAAGAATGAATGGAAATATGAAGCTTCTGGGGGTAGGAGGTAGGTGGACCCTCTAGAAAGTCACAGAGACTTGGGATATGAAAGACTCCCAGGACTCAATGGGGATAACCTTAATCAAAATGCCCAACAGTAGAGAGAGAGAAGTTGAAGAGCCCTCCACCAATAGACAGATAAGGCCCCAAGTGGAAGGACAGGATTACCAACTCACAGTCAAAATTTCTGACCCTGAATTGTTCCTGTCTAAAAGAACTTCAGGTACAAAAATGGAGAAGAGACTGGAGGAAACTATTCAGTGATCAGTCGAACTTAAGGTCCATTTCATGGAGGTGTGGGGAAGGCACCAAGGCCTGACATTATGACTGATGCTATGATGTGCTTACAGACCAGAGCCTGACACAACTGTTCTATGACAAGCCCTATCAGCATCTTTCTGAGATAGAAGCAGATACTTACTTCCAACGATGGGACTGGAGTGGGAGACCCTTATGGAGGAAATAGAGGAAGGTTTGAAGGAGCTGTAGGTAAGGGCTATCCCATAGGAAGACCAGAATTCTCAACTAATCCAGGTCACTAGGAGATCCCATAGATGGAGCCACCAAACAGGCAGTACACAAGGGCTGGTTTGAGGCCCCTGACACATATATAGCAGAGGACTACCTGGTCTGGTCCCAGTGGGAGAAGATGCACTTAATCCTGAAGGGATTTCAGGCTCCAGGGAAGGGAGAAACCTAGTGGATGGAGAAACATCCTCTCAGAGGCAAGTGGCAGGAGGATGGGGATGAGGAACTGTGGGTGATGCGAATGGAAGTGAAGGCAATGGATGGAATGCAAATAAATAAAATAGTAAAGAAAGATAAAAGATGCTGCTTGTGTCGCTCCACAGAACACTTATCCTGACAGCTCAGGGTTCCTAGTTTATATTTTCCTGAAAAGAATGCTCAAGAAATTTGTAGTGAGGTTAACACTGAAATATATACAATTCATACAATAAATCTAGAAGTGTATTTGGATACATTTGGATGCTAAATGTTTTTGAGGCATGTTAGGGTACAAAGATCAAGATGAAGAGGACAACAAATTAAACCATAATTTTAGATATATTTACACCAAAAATTATTTCATCATTTAATTATATCAGTAGTGTATGCCCAAAATTTAACTCTGTATTTTAGAAAATTATGTTCTGCTAAGGACAAGCTGATTGTGAAGTCAGTGATAGTGTTGGTCACTATGAGCCACTGCCCATTCTATCTGAATGGGACGGTACTTAATCATTCTGCTTGTAAGTCATTACCAACGACAATAACACTACTATGTCTAGCAATATGGAGGCGGTATCTGAAACACATGAAAATAAGAAGCAATGAGGCTGGAGAGATGGCTCAGTGATTAAGAGTCTTCCAGAGTTTAAAGTTCAATTCCCAGCACCCATATGGTGGCTCTCAATTGTGTGTAACTCCAATTGCACTGTAGTGCACACACATACATTTAGGCAAAACATTCATACAATAAAAAATTTAAATCATCTGTAAACATTTTTAAAAGGAGTTATATATACCCTTGTCTAACTTTGAGTTTCTATTGCAGTGATGGATCATCATGACCAAAAAACAAGTAGTTTATTTACATTTCTGTGATCATAGTCCATCATTGGAGGAGTCAGGATAGGAAAACCAACAAGCAGGAACCTGGCAGCAGGAGCAAATGCACATACCAGGAAGGATGCTGCTTGTTTCTTGCGACTTATTCAGGCTATTTTCTTTCTTTCTTTTTTTAAATTTATTTTTATTAGATATTTTCTTTATTCACATTTCAAATGGTATCTGCTCTCCTGGTTACCCCTCTGGGAAAAAAAAGACAAAAAACAAAAATCAAACCCTGTTTCCTCCCCCCTCCCCTGGCTCACCAACCCACCCTCTCTCACTTCCTGGCCCTGACATTCCCCTACAATGGGGCATAAACCTTCATAGGACCAAGGGCCTCTCCTCCCATTGATGGCCAACTAGGTTATCCTCTGCTATACATATGCTGCTGGACCATGAAACTAATCATGTGTGCTCTTTGGGTTGATGGTTTAGTCCCTGGGTGCTCTGAGGGTACTAGTTAGTTCATATTGTGGTTCATTCTAAGGGGCTGCAAACCCTTTAGCTCCTTGGGTCCTTTCTCTAGCTCCTTCATTGGGAACCATGTGCTCAGACCAATGGATGGTTGTGAGTCTCTACTTCTGTATGAGTCAGGCACTGTAAGAGCCTCTCAGGAAACAGCTATATCAGGCTTCTGTCAGCTAGCACTTGCTGACATCCACAATAGTGTCTGGGTTTGATGATTGAATATGGAAAGAATTCCCAGGTGGAGTAGTCTCTGGATTCTCCTTCTTTCAGTCTCTGATCCATAGTTTGTCTCTGCAACTCCTTAGATGGGTATTTTGTCCCCCCTTCTAAGAAGGAATGAAGCACCCATACTTTGGTCTTCCTTCTTCTTGAGTTAATTGTGGTTTGTGGATTGTATTTTGGGTATTCTGAGCTTTTGGGCTAATATCTACTTATCAGAGAGTGCATGTGTGTTCTTTTGTGATAGGGTTACTTCACTCAAGATAATATTCTCCAGGTCCATCCATTTCCCTAAGAATTTCATAAATTCATTGTTTTTAATAGATCAGTAGTACTCCATTGTGTAGATGCATCACACTTTCTGTATTCATTCCTCTGTTGAGGGACATTTGTGTGGTTTCCAATTGCTGGCCATTATAAATAAGGCTGCTATGAAGATAGTGGAGCATGTATCTTTACTACATGTTGGAGCATCTTCTGGGTATAACCTAGCAATTATAGCTGGGTCATGCTCTAAGATCAAAAATTGACAAATGGGAGCTCATAAAATTAAAAAGCTTCTGTAAGGCAAAAGACACTTTTAATAGGACCAAACAGCAACCAACAGATTGGGAAAAGATCTTTATCAATCCTATATCTAATAGAGGGCTAATATCCAATATATATGAAGAACTCAAGAAGTCAGACTCCAGAGAATCAAATAACCCTATTTAAATGGGGTACAAAGCTAAACAAAGAATTCTCAACTGAGGAATATCAAATGGCTAAGAAGCACCTAAAGAAATGTTCAACATCCTTAGTCATCAGGGAAATGCAAATTAAGAGATTCCACCTGAGATTCCACCTCACACCAGTCAGAATGGCTAAGATAAAAATCTCAGGTGATAACAGATGCTGAGGAGGTTGTGGAGAAAGAAGAACACTCTTTCATTGCTGGTGGGACTGCAAGCTGGTACAACCTCTCTGAAAATCAGTTTGGTGCTTCCTCAGGAAATTGGACATAGTACTACCAGAGGACTCAGACTATTTTCTTAGAAAAAAGAAAGACATCAGTTCAGGTATGACATTACCCACAATCACTAATTAGAAAATGGTCTCTAGCACAATTGTTTGGAAGCACTTTCTCAAATAAGGTTCTCTCCTATCAGATAACACTATCTTGTGTCAAATTCACATAAAACTACCCAGCCCAGAGCTAGTAACTGATAAACAAGTTATGTTATATATTACTTCAATTAATGACAAGTATATGATATTGATAACAAAATGAAATAGTAAAGGAAATTTTTTAAAAAAATTCTACTTGATCTATGTTCATTGACAGTGGATATTATAAAATGATCAATACTTTTATAATCCATTTAGAAACTTCATTTAGTTCACTGGAGGATAGGGTATATGTACTAGAATTTTACTGGGGCAAAGCCAGGGTCCTCAGGACTGAAAAATATCAAGAGCAAAGACAGAAAAATTAGAATATAGACTAGCCTGTAGACATATAGTGCGTATGTAAAGCCCACTGTAGAAGGAGTAGGATGGTATTACCGAAAATGGTGGAAATTGTTAATATGGTGTAACTTAAATTCAGTATAAGTGTTGTTAGGTAGAGATTGGCTAAGAAGAAAGAAAACTATCACTCACATGACTTAACGTAACTTTTAAAGATATTTTAATTTATGCTGAAATGCAATGTTTTCCAAAAGCTAGATTTTCTTCTGGATAAAAGACTTCCTGAGACTGTCAGATACTCCCATAAAACTATGAAAATAATAGTTCAATCACTTGTATAACTCATAATTTATGTCAATGGAAATTATATGTCAATGGTCATTTTAATAACCTGAAAAATGTTCATGACTTTTACCACCACAAAATAGCATGGAATTGTATGAAAGGTGAGAAGAGGCAGCCCTTCCTCGTGTTCTGTATTTGAAGTATACACTATTTTAGTTTAAAAAATCTGCCAAAGGTTTTCTCTCCTTTAGTTTATCTTAATTAAGAATAATTCTAAATTTGAACAAATAAAATATGTATTATTGAGCCGTAGCTTCTGTTGGACTGTGAGGAGACAAACTACACACAATAAAACGGGGATAGTAGCAATATTTACATGTAAATTGAGTGAGAGACAGATGTGTTCACAGATGTGCTCTGTCAACTTGACTCACTTATAGTCTTTAAACTAAAATTTCCCTGAAAATGAAAAGACAAAAGAAGTTGATATGTCTTTTCTATAATATAACCTATCATTCTATTAAAAGTAATTTTATCTTTTAAAAAAGACTGTTCACTCTCATATTATTTATTGTTGTTTAAAAATAAATGAGAACTGGGTTGTCTTTAATTAATACAAAATAATTTTATCCACTTTCAAATGCAGATCTGATCCATGTGTAGCACTCTTTAGGTTGATCTAAGGGTACTTGTCATTATTTTGTTGATTATTGAGATTGGCCATACCTGCTCAGTACAGCAATCCCATCATGAAAGAGGTAGACTAATATTCCCTGAGTTGTCCAGAGATGGTGATGTGTACAATGTTTGCTGTTCCTTCCAACAATGATCCCATTTATGCCTTAGATTGTCAAACAATATTATTGATGTTCCCAAGAACACCTAACACAATAATGCTGTCCTAACTTGCACATGATGTTTTCCTCTGGAATAAACCAGTTGATGCAGTGCTTGATCATTTTGGGATCTTTCTGCATAACTCAATATAATTATGGCACCATCACTTACCATCCATGTAGGGCTGACTGCAGGATTCTCTGTTGACAACAGCTAAGATAATTTAAGTCCCAGTAGGACATTACATAATACTTTCACATACCGAATACATATACTTGTGAAATCTTTAAACCATTTTTAGATTACTTATAAAAAATGTAATGTAAATGTTATGTGTGACAGTGTATCATTTAATAAATAATGGCAAGAAAAATGACTGTACATATTTTAAAATAATTTGAGTATAAGAATAGGAAAGCCATGATAGTGGAACTAAAGCTTTCATGTCCAACCTGGAATCCAGATATAGATACTTGTGTTCCTTCTTAATATGTTTCTTATACTGTTACAGAAGCATTGCATTACTAAAAGATCAAGAAAATTTTTGATTAACTTTTTGAATATGATCCTACTTTCAATATATCTGTCATTGAAATTCTATTTTCAAACTGGATCAAGAGATCACATGTGTGTATGTATGGGCTCACATGTGTGCATGTGTGGGTGAGAGTGTGCATGTTCGTGTGTGTGTGTATGTGCGTGTGTATGTGTATATGAAAGAGTAAGAGAGATAAAGAGAAAAAGAGTCAGACAGAGACAGAGAGACAGAGACATAGAGAAAAGCCTGCTCAGACATATTTTTAAACATAAACATAGTTATCTGGACATTGGCAGACACAAATTTTATATTCATACATACATATATATATATATATATATATTTACAATTTTTTTTAAAAAAATAGCATTACATTCCTACCAGAGCTTTGGGCTATTTTTCTTTACACTTTTAAATTCATTTTAAGATTGTGTGCCCAAACATTGTTTTCTATAGAATTGTTTCACTGTGTACAGTGTGTTCATGTCCATTGTATTTGTGGGCAAAGTTTAAGTACTCTTAGGACAATGGCAGATGAAATCAGAGAGACAGAGTATCACTGACCTTCCTTTCACTCAACATGCAATTTAATTTCCTTGTAAATAATCTCTATTGAAAGAAAGTGTCCAAGGAAATGTCTGCAAAATTTCCACTGTATTGAATAAAAGCATCCGGTAATGAAAAGACAGGCTTTTTCTTTGAAATTATTTAAATGCCTCACTTTTAAATGTGGAACAATGAAGAACCAGGCAATGTTATAGAAGATAAAAAGTTTCTAAGAAATATTGTAAAGGCCCTGAAGTTACGGTTGATAGAGGCTTAATTTCTTTCATTGTAGCAACTAATCCATTCTTCATTAATGTTTAAAGAATCTGCTTGGCAATTGAAGTGCTATTGATTTTGAAAACGTGTCCTATGTAGAAATTGTTTCACTTATGTTGTTTCCTGTATTTTCATTATAATGTTGAGACACAGAAAGCAAAGCACTGTAATTTAAGGAGTAGATATACTATAACCAAGTCAACATTTATCCAGTGTGTTAATCTGGAAGCTCAGTGTGATGAAAGAAAGAAAGAAAGAAAGAAAGAAAGAAAGAAAGAAAGAAAGAAAGAAAGAAAGAAAGAAAGAAAAGAAGGTGGGAAGAAGGAAAAGAGGGAGGGAATGAGGGAGGGACAGAAGGAAAGAAGGAAGGAAGGAAGGAAGGAAGGAAGGAAGGAAGGAAGGAAGGAAGAAGAAAGAAAGAAAGAAAGAAAGAAAGGAGGGAGGGAGGGAGGGAGGGAGGGAGGGAGGGAGGGAGGGAGGGAGGAAGGAAGGAAGGAAGGAAGGAAGGAAGGAAGGAAGGAAGAAAGGCACATAGACATAGAATTGTAGTTATTTAACTCCTGAGTATATTTCAGTGAGCATTCACTGATTTCTAACACCATGAGGCACCTTAAGTACTTGGTAAATTAAAAGATCATCAACTGCTGTAAGGATGCAATGTTCTTGAAGAAGTAACTGTGGGGTGAGTTCCCTCAGCACCATATGGAGGGATGAGGGCACGGAAGAGAGCATGGAGGGAACTAACACAGAACCTAACTAGAGCAGAGGGCACCGGGTTTCTCCCCAGTTTATGTTCCTTTTTTTCTAAGAACAACTTGTCCAAGGACAGAAAAAAAAATAACAAATATTCTTTAAATTCCTCCAAGCATGTTCTTAAAAATCTTCCTCCTCCCAGGAGATGTTAATTATGCCCCATCAGGAGAGTATAAGATGAGTGGGAAAAAATAGCTTCCCTCACTGCTGGGGGATAGGATCATCTCTAAGGGCAAATGCCAAGAGTCTGTCCATAAATCTCACCATCCTACATTCCGCAATAATGGGCAGAGTTACATGATTTTTCCCTTCAAACAGTGCCTGTCAATCCTACTCCCTTAAATCATCTTCAAAACATGTTATTAATTTGTCACAGTAAGAAAACTCAACACCCTCCCTAGGCAGTTAAGTTCTTCACTCCAAATCTACACATAAAAGGGAAACTTGTCATTCCTTATTTCCAAATGCATCAATTAATCCTCTGTATAGAGAAGGCCAACTCTGACAGAAAGATTAACTCTCTTTTACCCTCCATGTCAATGCTAAAGCTTAAGTTATCACTTTAGTGATGCTGCCTGTGTAAAAATTGAAATTTCTACTTTGGAGCTCGAATTTCCAAAGAGGTAGACACTAGCCATGTGTTGGGCTTTAAGCTGAATTCAGTTAAAATTAAATGAAAATAAACATTTAGTTTTTTAGACAGCCTAGTCACATTTTAATGCACAATAGCCATGTGTATGCAGCTCATATACTGCATTTACATATAGATTGTATTGATGACTAAAAAAATGTATCTTTCACAAGCAAAGACTAACAAGTAGTAGCAAAATAATAAAATGACAATAGTGCCCAGCAATAAAAAAATGAAAATAACCTTTATTTGAACAAGATAATAGGCAGTTTAAGTTACTTATGTATCTCTTTATCAAAAGTTCCAACTAAGAGACATTAAAAAAAATCACTCTTTGATATTTCTTTTCTTTTTTTTTTGGAGAAGTTTTACTTATTACTTATAGTGACTTTTTAAGGTATTAATTTTATAAAAGATAAAAGTCAGAAACATAAATTTTACTTAGTGACAGTCAACAAAGTATATCAGTCTTCTATTCTAGACGGGTTGATATTTTTTAGCTAAATTTAAAAGCAGTTTTTCAATATTATTTTCAATCCTACAAAACTTTTATAGTTATGACATGTTAATGATATATTGATCAGAATAAGCTTTGACACACATCATTTGTGGCTCATCAGAAGAATCATAACATCTTCAATTTTTCTTCTTTATTTGCTCATTGCATATCAGTACATATTTTCATATGAAAATTTATATTTCATAGGAGTATCTCTTTTTAATTGAACATTTTGCTGAAATGAATCATTAGCAATAGGAAACCTAGGTCTTAACACTACTATTCCTTGTCAATCTGGAAGAGTTTTAGAGGGTTCAAACCAAAAGAATAAAACCAAACTGGAGACCAAATGATTCAACTTGGACCAATAAGTAGAACCCCAAAAGGATAAGCACCATAGTAACTGCTGCTCTTCTTTGGTAATCTATTGGTATAATTTTATTTCTCTGAATTTCTTTTTAATTTTTATTTTGCCCAGCTTTTAAAGCAAAAAATGTTTAAAACGTGAAGCATGTTAAATATGAGGAAATTTTTCCTGAATGAATATAGTGAACACAATTATTAATAAACAAAGGAGAGGTGTGCACATAGTAGAAGTACAGAGGGTACAACAGTTTGCAAACAATGAGTCTTTGTACTGGGGATTGAACTGTCTCTTTATGATTGCAATGTTCTGCAATACATATTTTTGTCACATTTCCTGAAATTACATGTTCAAGGTCTTAGCACCCTATAGGTCCATATTAAGGTGTAAGTTAGGATAAGTTAAGTAATTCCTGCCATGTGTAGCATAGTCCAATCATTCTTTGTTCTTTCTGTCTCTGTCTTGTTGTTTCTCTCCCTTTCTTTTCTTAGCTCTCTCACTATCCCTCTGTCTCTCTGTGTTTGTCATGTATGTGTGAGGTTGAGCATGTTTATGTGTATCTTCATGTCACTGACTGTGGAGTACAAGCATAAGGTACATGTGTGGAATCAGAGGATAACTGCAAGTGTCTGTCCTTGCTTTCCATTATGTCAGAGACAGAGTCTCTTGCTATTAACAGATATGTATGGGTGCTGGCTGGGCATGACTTTCCAGGGATTTTCTTTAGCATTTATTCTGGAGGAGTTTAATTAACTTCCCTTCATGAGAGCTATGAATGTTTAACTGAGAGATGAGAATAACAGAATGTTTCCCTATGGTGAACCTAAGTAGCATCTAGGTCTTCTATATCATTACCAAGAAAAGTAATGTCAATGATTTTGTTGATACTTAGCCATTTCTTAGCTGCTACTTGGCCTTTCAAAACATCTTACTTTACCCCTCAAGACCTTAATATTCAAGACAAATCTACAGCACAGGCTTAACTATAGCCCCTAGTGAACACTGGCTTCTGACTAGGGAACATTCCCTTCCTGCACAATGTAAATGGTTTTGAGTATTTATACTGCCATTCGCAAGGGGAAAAATAAAACCTCACTATTGACTCCAGAAATACTGTGATTGGCGGATAGATGTCTGTCATTACTGCATGTCAAATTTTACTGGACCTCCAGACCCTGAAAGCACTGCTAATAAAAATTTGCTTATCCAAATACACAATAGAAAGGCCTGAAGCCATCATTTTGGAGCAAAGGTATTACATAAATACAAGAGCATGTTAATAACTTTCTGCAACACGTGCCTGACACATGTTTGTGCATATAATTTTTATAAACAAGAGAACTAATTCAGACTGAAAATTATTTTTGAAATTTTATTTGGGTTTCTACTTGTTAGATTTGAGAGAGAGGAGAGAGAGACAGAGACAGAGAGAGAATGGATGTATGAAAATGTACTTGTCAAAGTACCACTTGGCATTAGAAGACAACTCTGAGGACTCAGTTCTCGCATATATTGTTGTAGGAGTTTGCCGTGTTTCTGCCATGATGTGTACTCTGGGGTTGAGAACTAACCCAGTAGATTATGTGGATTCATTTTCATGTCTCCAACTTCACTTCTCCATAGAAAAGTGTAGAGATTAGAGAGGTGCTTCTCTATGTATGCCTTTCCTACATAGGTTCTCAGGATTAAACCCACATTGTCAGATATACTTTGAAAGCATTTCCAACTACTAATTCATGTCACTGGTTCCTTAAATTTTAAATAAAATATACTTTAATATATGTGTTATACATACATATAGATTTAATATTTATTTAAATATTTAATTTAATATGTATTTAACACCCACGCCTATATAGGTGTGTGTGTATGTATACACACACACACACACACACACACACATATATATATATATGTATATATATATATTGCTGTTGAAGAAGAGGAGACTATTCATATGACAATGTAACTTTAGAAATCAGATAACAACTTGGTAAAGTCAGTTGCTAATTTTCTTCATATGTGTTATAAATTGAGCTCAGATCATTTGTTAACTATGACCTTTACTCGATGAACCATCTTGCAAGCTTATATGTTGAGACATAATGATTATATTGAATTACTTTAGATGAAATGACTTCCTTTCTTCAGTATCTTACAACTGATCCTGCCTTGTTCCCTGGCATTGCCATGTAATCTTTAGACACCTCTGTAACTAGGGTTCATTGCCATGTAATCTTTAGACACCACTGTAAC